>JABSTQ010001010.1:0-24356 GCA_013358835.2 Ixodes persulcatus
TCTGGCACGTCACAAGAATCGAAACCTTTTTTACGCCATAGCTTCGATATTATTGGTTTGAATTATCTTTCTGAGCCGGATTCAAGTTGTTAAGGGAAAGACGATGGGTAGGTTGAACGGTCTATAAACGAAGATATATTGCTTTAGTCGTCAACCTTCGCACTGAAAGCCATTCGAAGAGTACACGGACTTATCAGTCCAAGTTGTCCAGACAAGAGAGTAACCTTCTTTCCTACAACCCAAAAAGAATTTATGTATTTCTCGTTGTTCCCAAGATTTAGAAGACGATAAATTACACATACATACACTCTAAAAATGCCTGCGCGTCCACTTCCCCGCAAAACACTCAAAGAGCCAATCTCTGCGATCTATGAAATCAGCTCAGCGAATGCGGAGGCGGTACATCTGTTTGGACCTCAAATTAAGTCTGCGCTGTGGCATTACGCAATGCAAGCATGACGTTTTGCATTGCGTAATGCTACAGCGCAGACTTCATTTTTAGATCTAAACGGATGTTCCGTCTCATCATTCGCTGAGCTGATTTTGTAAATCGCAGAGATTGGCTCTTTGAGTGTTTTGCGGGTAAGTTGACGCGCAGGCATTTTTAGCGTGTAGCATCTTTAGCTTAAAACAGGAAGATTAAGCCGTCGTAAACCCGGAAACCGAGGAAGAGGGTGTTGAACAACACCAATGGTCTCACGTAACTTGATTAGTTCCAAAAGTAATCCCAACTACTCTCGTGATTACTATGAAATGAAAGTGATCAAACCACCGCAATATTACTTGGAAAAAGGAATTCAATTACGAGTGATTGATTCTATGTAAAGGGGAGAAAAATGTCTGAGCTAACGTCACATTCTCGTTGTCAAGATGCTCGGGACAGGACTCACCACGCGCTACATTTCTTAAGTTGTCAGCGCCTATTCTCCCTTTCACTTCAAGTCCAACCGTAGCCGTCACTACGATTCGACAAGCAAGCCGCTCCCAAACGTGCATCGTCATGTGCGCATCGTCTTGGTGCCCTTTTTTTATCGCCAACTAAACACCAATCGTGCACAGGGATGCATCGCACAATAATCTCCTGAACTTTTTGTTTTTGTGTGCGATTGGTTTAACGGGTGTCAGGAAGCCCGCAAAAAATAATAAAGAAGACACATTAAGACTGCTTACGCGTAGGAATGAGAAAGCGTTCCTACAATCAGCGCATTCCTACAAGCAGCGCCCTACGTCTTCCTATCGCACACGGTGCTCCGGCGGCGACATTGTGCACGCTCCCCCACTGCGCGGGCGCGGCAAACCCCGCCGGCTCCGCGCCTTCCGTGACGATGCATCTGCGTTGCTGCGCTTTTCTTTGTGTTTTATTTCTGAGGCGCGTCCGCTTTGACCTTGAGCGCCCCGCCCACTTTCGTGACGAAGCATCTGCGTTGCTGTGCTTTTGGCCAATGGGAATTGAACTGCCGTTTTACTGCCACAGACGGCAACAGACAACGTCGGCTTTCGCTTCATGGGACAGTTAAAGGGGCGGTGCAATGATATTCATTTGGAATGTTTTTCACTTTAAACGAGCTTACTGGCACTAGTGGGACTCAAGGATACTCGCACGCAAAGCCACTGGCCAAGAAACTCCTTTGTTGCGGTGTAATTTCAAGGACAAAAGCCGACGTTTTCATTCAATCTCTTTTTTGCAAAACTTGATGACGTAACTGGTTGATCGCAGTATCCCCCAGTGACGATATTTGAATGCGGCTCGTATATTGGACCCGAACATTGCGTGGCCACTCGATTTGGGCTCGTGATAATCGATAGTTCCAGAAGCTTTCGGGTAGTGGCCCGTACTCTAAGAAAAGCCCGTGCGTCTACTTTCCCGCAAAACACTGGGAGAGCCAATCACTGCAACTTTCGGAGGCAGCTCAGCGAATGACGATGCCGAAACATATGTTTAGACAATGCAAGCGTGACGTTTTGCATTGCATAGTTTAATGTAACGACTCAGAGTGCTTTTTCTGGTCTAAAGATTTGTTTCGGCAACGTAATTCGCTGAGTTGCCTTCGTAAGTCGGGTTGATTTGCTCTCCGAGAGTTTTGCGGAAAAGTAGACGCACGGGCTTTTTTTTTTGAGTGCATGTCCAACCGCTGCAATGACGACAATAGCCGAAACATAACAATGCGTGAAACTCAGCGCATGTCCTGTACCTTGTCCATCCCAGCGCGTGGCTATAATCAACATTGGCGGCATATAACCGGCTCCAGATCACGTGGCCGCTGGTTCTGGCAGCGGGTTGAGGGGGTGAATGCTGCTCATTTTCCTTTAATTCTTTTCTGCACCTTCGACTGCGTGTGTTTAAAAACGAACGGGTGTTTCGCAGGTCATTAATGTCAGGGATCCGTTCTAAGCGATGCTTGCGCAAAGTACAAAAAAATGTTGCATCACCCCTTTAATGCTTTCGCATTAAAAAAAGCAAATCGAGTGGGGAGGGACCATACACTTTTGGCGCTTTAAGATTGATTCCATATCGAAGCATAGGGGCGGTTGCGGTCGGGCTCGAACGGCAATGGAGTATATAGAGAAAACTGCCAGCGGGTTTAGCTCCATTATTCTCGGGAAATGACGTATACTCCCTTTTTAATACAACATGTTTGGGTAGATTCTCTGAAAGCAAACGCCTTTATGTAGTTCCTTGCATTTTCTTTTCTTCTTTTGTCAGATATGGAGAGTATGCATGTTATTTAAAATCCGCCGAAGGTTGTCCATCTACGAGTCTTGCCAGGGAGGCGGTGAAAGACTTTTACAACACCAACCTTGACCTGAATAACTGCACCCGTTTTGACGGTAAGTACAAAATCCTGAATTCATTAAGGAATGTTAAAAATACAAATAAGGATCAGGAAAAAAACTTTACTTCTCTCTTTTGAGGAGAGTTGACAGAGACCAAATCTGCCACGGCAGCTTCAGGAGGTTGGTGTCTCAAAATGAGATACAAACAATGAGTATAAAAAATTGCACGCTTGTTACGGCACGGAGTTGAAGGACAAGATGCTTTATCTTGCGCTATGAAATATGAATAGTTAATAAATTGATGACTTTGACAAATGAAACAATTTAAAACGCGTCGTATGTACTTCTCAAGCGAACCGAAAAGCTTACCGGAATAAAAAATTATAAACCTACTATAAAGGATATATGTTAAATAACATTTTTTGTATTTATTAATTTATTTACTTCAGGTTATTCGCAGCACCAAGGGAATTATTGCAGGGGGTACATTTTCGTAAGAACAAATAAAACAACCAAGACTATTGGCTACTAAGATATCTAACTTCAAAAATCGTATCTAAATTATATTCATCTACTATTCAACTAATTCATCCCGCCTCCTTTGCATTATAATTAGGAAAATATTTCTTCGTGATCACTTAAAATTAACAAACAAAGAAACGAATGTATATGAATTCAGCTTCTCGTGACATTTAATCTGATCATTCCTGGAGCAGTCGTGTTTTTAGATAATTTTCCTATAAAAAAAAAATGTCTTCATATTAATAAACTGACATAGTTAGAAAAATAAAAAAATTATGTTTAATAAAGCACGACATTGGCCGCCCTGCTAGGAGTGTAAAACCATCTCGGAGCACGTGGAGCGAAAGCTCGCGCTGCAGAACCAAGGATCCTAGGTTCAATCCCCTCACCTGCCCGTTTCGATCTGGATGAGCATCGTATACCGGCGTGCGGTCGTGTATCACTACTGCGTGATGCACGTTAAAGACGCCAAGCTAGCAGTCGTACTGTACTGGCTAAATCTCACATCTACAGCTGGGAGACTCGTTGTCCGTTGAGGCAGACCAAGTTCAAGGCTGTATAAACATTAACAAAACCCTTTTTTGCTAGGAGTACACTGTTGGACAGCGAACACAAGTTGCGGCTTTGCGATGTTATGCGAGTCACTGAAGCTACTAATTTTCAAAAACGATTTTAACGTGAAACGCTCTTTGGCTAGATGCTCCAGATTTCGTGAAGCCGCATTTCGTGAAGCAGTGGGCTGTGGCGTGACATGGCTACAGTTTCTTCGCTAGATTTAGCGGGAAAATGGACGTCACCTGACCTCAACACCAATTCGATTTTCAGTATAATTTAGCGGGAAAAATAACCTCGTATGAGTTCGTGTCCCTTAAGCTATACACAAATTCTGTTTCCCTTCTAGATTTACCGAGATACTGGATGTCGTGTGACCTTAGCGCCAATTCAGTTTCCCCGTTAAATGTAGAGGGGGAAATGATGTAACACGACTTTACGTCACATAACCTATACACAAATTCAGTTTCCACGCTAGATATAGAGGAAAAATCGACCTCTCGTGACCTATACATAATGTCAGTTTACCCGCTAAATTTATGGAAAAAGTTACTCGTGACCGGTCACAGCCCGTCATTTCCCATACTCTGTGGACACAGGCTGAGAGTATCGCTGAACGTTTGTGATAAAAGAACGTTACACTTATCCATCACAATTGCCTAGCAATTTGCCACACGATTTTAACGCGATCGTTTAGGAGCTCGTGCAGCAGAGAATCCGGCGTCGGCGTCGGTGAGACCGGAAAATCCGGCAGGCACTTGGTGACGTCACGTGTGACGTCACGAGATTTGAATTTTTCCGCAAAATCTGGAGGGGCAATTTTTCGCTACACTTGGCGTGAAGAATTATCAGCTGAACTTGGCGGGGAAAGTTTCCGCTAAGTTTGGCGGGAAGAATCATCAGCTAAACTTGGCGGGGAAATTTTCTGCTAAATTTGGCGGCAAGAAATATCAGCTAAACTTGGCGGAGAAATTTTCCGCTAAATTTGGAGGGAAGAATTATCAGCTAAACTTGACGGGGAAATTTTCCGCTAAATTTGGCGGAAAGAAATATCAGCTAAACTTGGCGGGGAAATTTTCCGCTAAATTTGGAGGGAAGAATTATCAGCTAAACTTTGCGGGGAAATTTTCCGCTTAATATGGAGGGAAGAATTATCAGCTAAACTTGGCGGGGAAATTTTCCGCTTAATTTGGGGGGAAGAATTATCAGCTAAACTTGGCGGGGAAATTTTCCGCTAAATTTGGCGGAAAGAAATATCAGCTTAACTTGGCGTGGAAATTTTCTGTTAAATTTGGAGGGAAGAATTATCAGCTAAACTTGGTGGGGACATTTTCCGCTTAATATGGAGAGAAGAATTATCAGCTAAACTTGGTGGGAAAATTTTCCGCTTAATTTGGGGGGAAGAATTATCAGCTAAACTTGGCGGGGAAATTTTCCGCCTAGTTTGTCGGGAAGAAATATCTGCTAAACTTGGCGGGGAAATTTTCTGCTACATTTGGCGGGAATAAATATCAGCTAAACTTGGCGGGGAAATTTTCCGCTGAATTTAGAAGGAAGAATTATCAGCTAAACTTGGCGGGGAAATTTTCCGCTGAATTTAGAGGGAAGAATTATCAGCTAAACTTGGTGGTAAAATTTCCGCTTAATTTTGGGGGAAGAATTATCAGCTAAACTTGGTGGGGAAATTTTCTGCTAAATTTGGAGGGAAGAATTTTCGGCTAAACTTGGCTGGGAAATTTTCTGCTTAATTTGGCGGGAAGAAATATCAGCTAAACTTGACGGGGAAATTTTCCGCCTAGTTTGTCAGGAAGAAATATCAGCTAAACTTGGCGGGGAAATTTTCTGCTAAATTTGGCGGGAATAAATATCAGCTAAACTTGGCGGCGAAATTTTCCGCTGAATTTAGAGGGAAGAAATATCAGCTAAACTTGGCGGAGAAATTTTCCGCTTAATATGGCGGGAAGAAATATCAGCTAAACTTAGCGGGGAAATTTTCTGCTAAATTTGGCATCAGCTAAACTTGGCGGAGAAATTTTCTGCTAAATTTGGCGGGAAGGATTGTCAGCTAAACTTGTCGGGGAAATTTTCCCCTAAATTTAGCGGCGTCGATTGGGTCATGACGTCACAGCCACGTGTGACGTCAGGCGACATGACCTTGCGCGGGAATTTCAAACAAACCACAACACTCACGTGTGACGTCACGTGACACGTGACGCTACCGGCTAGACCACGCGCACACGGTTGCAGGCATTGGGAGCGAGCGCGTGTTTGTATTGAAAAGGCTTTGCGAACCGGGCCCGATAACGCTATTGCGTTCCAGTCTTAAGGTGCAGCTTAAGCGTCCCCCTAGTTGCTGTTTTTTACAGCGGAGCTATTAAGGGCTAGGTTCCCCAGTATCGTGTCCGTGTATGTCGTCACAAACCTACCTGAACAGCTACCGCCATCTATACGCCAACTCATGTTTACAAACAAACCGGAGCGCCCCTAGCGGACGCCACCGGCGCCGCGCATGCGCGATGGGGGTGTGGGCAAGAAGCTCGCCGTCGCCCATAAACAAACCACTGAAATGCGACGTTGTCGGCGTCGGTGTGAGTTCCCCTGCCCTTTTTCGCGTTCGAATTGTTGATTCTACGTCTTCCTGGCAATGCCTGACTACTTGAGCGGCGTCAGCGAAATTACCGAGGCTCGTTGCACCGCAAAATTTCGCGTGAATAATGTCTGATTCGCATGAATAATAAAGCCTGATTCGCATGATGAGATTTCGCTCGCAATTTTCAGTCGCGACGCCGCTCGGGCTGCAAATACGTGAACCGTAGCTGAGATGGTCGACGTCGATACTGAAAATCGCAAGCAGAATCGGACCAAGTGAATTAGGCATAACAAGTCGGTGATGGTCACTGGTAACAATGATCAACATCTACTTGTGTCTACTGTTTACAGCGAGCCTGCTTACCAACCTTCAAACTTTAGTCTTTTGAGGCCTGCACTTACTTTTTATCGCAAGTACCGGGCCAACATTTGGTCTACGGGCCGGCGTCATCTAAGAGAGGAGACGACAAGCCGAAACGTTCCAAAGAGCAGACGACAGTTCAAACGATCAGGCCGCCGTTTGAACTTGAAGACGCACATGAACGTAGTCCGCAGGTGGCCTGCACAACTTGACGGTTTTCTGGCGTTCATGTAGGAACAAAACAAATAAATCTGATGACCACAGGCATCTGTGATTGAACCCAAAGTGCTTCCCACCCAAGCATTCGTTGTCCGACGGCGTTTGCTTTTCCCTTTTCACGGCACATATCCACGTTCTCGGACGAACCGAGCACGTGAAAACTGACCTTCAAACCTTTCCCGACTCTTTTGGTACTGCCCCAGTCGCGGCGTTTTGACGAGAAGGCAGGTTTTTGTCTGGTTCCTTTCAAAACAACGCAGGGATACACGTCTGGCATGGGGACTTCAGCCCACAGCCCCAGACCGGAAGTGCACCCAACGCGCAACCACCGCGCCGTGACGTTACAGAGTTGAGTTCGTGTATAAATGACGGCGGCAAGCACTCAACTAGTATGGTTTCCCCCGTCGATCGTAGATGGCGCCAACCTTTCCAGCTATAATAGAAGAATGGATAGTTGGGCGCGTTGGTGAGAATTCATCGTAGGAAACAGCGCGACAAACAGACGACGACGAAGAACAAGCACGCAGTGTATCGAGTACAGCACCGCTTGTCTTCCTTCTTCACGAGAGTGGAAAGGCTGAACGTTTTTTTCTTATTTTTTTTCTTTTGCATAAGAACACATAGAATAATAAATCGCTGATCAGAGCCCTAGCATGTGCTTTGGCCCACACTTCTCAAATACCTTTTATCTCAACCCATGGGCCCTGACAACTTAAGAGTTGCCGGGCGCGGCGAGGCCGGAATACCTCGTGATCACTCGTCAGCCAATCAGATTAGGGTATTAGCCTACAAGAACGTTCAAGAACCAATGACGAAGCAAGAGGCGAGAATACATTGAGCCATACTCTGCGTGTCTTTAGTTGACAGTGACCAAAGGCTAAACATGACTCCTCCTCTTAATGCGAGTGTTTAAAGTTGTATTCCACCCGCTTCTACTTTAGAAAAACAATACCCGGGAAATTTTACTCGCTGAAAATGTCACAATCAATTCATTTTACTTTTTTTGTAGGTTCTTCGGGTCAACAACGGTGCGATGCTGAACGAGTTTTGGGATGTTTTACGACGGCCGTGCGCCATATCGGATTTCCAAAGGGCCATGACGACAAATCGCAGGCTAATGACTGCAGGTGAGTACAGTTTCTGGAGTTCCATCGTGAAGATAGAAGCATCATCTGCTGCCTAAAAAATGCCTGCGCGTCTGCTTACCCGCAAAACACTCAATGAGCCAATCTCTGTGATCTACCAAATCAGCTCAGCGAATGATGACGCGGAACATCCGATTACACCTAAAAATGAAGTCTGCGCTGTGGCATTACGCAGTGAAAGCGTCATGGCATGACGCTTTTCATTGCGTAATGCCACAGCGCAGACTTCATTTTTAGGTCGATTCGGATATTCCACCTCATCATTCGCTGAGCTGATTTCGTAGATCGCAGAGATTGGCTCTTCGAGTGTTTCCGGGTAAGTAGACTCGCAGGCATTTTTTTAGAGTGAAGACTGACTGCGCGACAAAATGGAGCAAAAGATCCAGATACTCTCAGAAAGGCAATCGAGCAAAATTATACGTACAGAGCGCGACACTGTTAGCGCGAACACGCGATCGCTGGTTTTTCTAGTTTTTCTCTTTGAAACCAAGGGATGTCATCCAAGTAATTATTGCTACGGAAAGAGCTCCTTTAGTTCTATAATGTAAGCGATAAAATTTCGTGCTGGCTAATACTATTTAGAAGTAAAATGTGAAAATGCGCCAATGCCGTGTTCGCGCTAACAGTGTCGCGATGTGTACGTCTATTTACTCGTAATCGCGCAGCTAATCGGTAGACGAACTATAAAATGAAGTAATAAAATACTTACAATTAGGGAAC
Source organism: Ixodes persulcatus (assembly GCA_013358835.2). NCBI lineage: Eukaryota > Metazoa > Arthropoda > Arachnida > Ixodida > Ixodidae > Ixodes > Ixodes persulcatus. The sequence goes on from JABSTQ010001010.1 coordinate 8,884, forward strand.
TAGTCAACTATTATAATAATCAAACCCTAAACATAACCCTTGCGGTTATATATTTCTTATGGCTTCTTGTAGTGATAAAGATTAACAAGTTAGAAAATACGCTATAGGAAAAGCGTAAAGGTTTATTCTTATCAAATATGCCACGCTGAGTTTTCTCTCGGCGATATTGCGGCAGGGCTGAGTGAAGGAGCACGGGAACATCGATTGAAGATTTTGTTCCTAATGATTGAAGAAAAACTGAACGTTGATATTCCAAAATATATAAGCTTGTCAGGTCGAAGAAATACCCGCTCTATTAATGCGCACTCATAACTAGAGCATTCAGTTCAGCTAGACACATTCATGTAGTCGTATTTCCTCGATCCGTTGTTGAAGAGAAAAAATTGCCCGCATCGGTAACAAATTCAGACTCTGTTGACTACTTCATTGACGGAATGCTTTCTTTTGAATGTAAACTTTGTGTAATTTTATTTTAGGCGTATGCAAGTCTTTGTGTTATTATTGCATTGGATAGAGGGAGTAAATTGTTGAATATCTTGAATCACTTTCCCATTCCTTTCATTACAATATATTTCATTGATGTGAGTATGTGAGTATATATAAATAAATTACAATTCTCAAAGAAGGAGTCAACAGCTATTGATATGATTTGAACAAGTGTTTCAAGGAATGACTGTAAGACACAACTCTTAAAATATTTCTACTGCACACATCTCGCGGCTTTCACGTATATGAAACCTCTAAAAACAATGACAAAACATATTGCGTAAAAAAAGCTTTGAATGGGACTGCTCAATGTGCCCATTTAAGAACTGTGAGAATAGGTACCTTTGCAAGTGCCAGTGTGTGTATTGTTGATTATATGCCTCACTGATAACTCCTGTTCCTGACCCCAAATTATCCCTTTCAACGTGCCACAGGTTGCCTTCTTAAGACTGACATTGAATATCGGTGTACAACAAATGGTAACTTTGTCACCGCGCTCCTGAGAACGTAAAGAAGTTGCACTTGCTCTTATGTACTGCGACTAATTTGACTGACGCTTTCAGGGTTTTGGAGTCTGTCGATACTTGCACAAAATACATGGAGATCAGAGGATGCTCGGACGAATCAAAGGAAAGGTTCCAATATCTGAAAAGTGATTTTGCTTCACTTCGTTCCCACTTGTGCGACCCAAACCTTCATACAAGTGAGTTAATTTTACACATAGTATATTAGGGTCCGTACGTTTCGTTTGGATATCCGCCTATGGTTAGCACTCGTGCACAGTTGTTATAATTAAAACTTTGGTGGACCTGGCGGGCACCAGCTCAGGTTGCTCTCCTGCTAAACGGTGCAGGGACGCTTCGGCAGGCGGGAGTTTGGGCGTTGCGACGACAGCGACACGTGAGTTGGCTCGTACGTTTACAGCGTTAACTGTGACGGGCTCTTCTCATTCCTGGAAATGAGGTCCGTTGTTGACGTTAGTTGATATTGTAGTTGGCGATGTTGCCAATTCTTAAAGAAACGTCGCCCGCCACCACCGTCGCCCTCGGGAATCGAACCTGGGTCCTTTGCGTGCGAAGTGTATTCGTTAGCATTGAGCTACACCACATCGTTTAAAACCCACTCTTTGCTTCGGGTTTTTTGTCGTACTCGATGTCCACTCCACCGCTCTCTGGATACAAACAATAGCCGATAACAAAATGGCGTTCTAGCACTGTCAATTATAAGAGCTCGTTCCAGGAAACGCGCTTTCACTTGCTCCGGAAAACAATAAGAAACAAACAAAAGTGTTCGCAACAAAATGGTCAGATGTCACTTTTGCTCCGAATGCCTTTGTTCACGCATCGTGCATGAGCGCGACGCCCATGCCCAACGTTTTCGTCGTTACCTGTATCAGCTATCGCTGTGACTCTACCGTGGATTAACGCGGGACTGCTCAGTTTTGAAGGAAATTCTACGACCAACCGCCAGGATCGCGGCATCCGACAGCATGGCACTCTGACTTTCGTGACGTCATTTTTTGCCACTCCGAGACCGTGTTCGATGTACGGGCAGAATAGGATACTTAGGTCCAAACACACCTTTCGAAGACGCTTTCCAGGCACGTCTTGACAAAGACTTTCTCCGAGCATTCTTTTGTGACACATATCCAGCGAGACTCAATTGGGAAATGTACTTTGATGTCGGGAGTTGTACTTTTTTCGGAAAGAACACTTTAGATGGAGCCTAAATACACGCTCCATTAATTTACTTCAAAAGAAAAGTGCCCTCTAAAAAAAAAAGTGCAAAAAATATCTACGCATTGCCGATGGCTCTGCCTCCGACCGAATGTGGCGCTAGTGGTCTCGACCAAATTCAGCATTGTTTGAAAATCTAACTGTTATCGCATTCAAAATTTATTATCAATTTATTAAATTTTCGATGGGAAAACGGTTACCGCCGGAGTCCAGAAAAGCATACGGCGTTGGAGGCATCGACAACGGAGAATGGGCTCCATTTTCACATTAACCGTAAAAAAAAAATGCACCCGTACTTTTTAAAGAAGATATAACGTTTAGTTCTCAAACCGCATCTAGTCTGGACCAGTAGCGCAACTCTTAGGTGGAAATCGAGTTTTCGAAAATTTGTAGTTCATTTTTATATCGAAAGAAAACGTTGGAAACGTGTTTTTTTTTTTTTTTTTTTGGGGGGGGGGTGGGGGGGACAGGCTATACAAGTAACAAAAACCTTCTTAAAGTATAACTTGAAGTGCAAAGTCTTTGGGTGCTTACCAGCGCCGGAAACGTGGCATCCTGGTTACAAATTTACACAAACTGTCACGTTTCCATGTTCATTGTGAACGCCCTTGGAACCACACACTACCACTTCTAATTGTCCTCACTGGAGTGCAATGCCGCAACATGTGTTTATTGAATTCGATATTTTCAGGCATGGAAGAATGGAACCGCTGTCGCAACGAAACGAGTTTTAAGGTGTGCAATAATGCATACAATGATGAACGCGCAACTCTTGAAAAAGGTGGTCGTCTTACCCGAGACGAAAGAGAATGCAGGTAATGTCAGCACAAGTTCATTTCCGATTATTATTGTGAAACACACAAACCCTTGACAGCTTAAGAAATGAAGGTAGTGGCTTATGATGTCCACGCGTCTTGATTTCCAATTCGCTCTTTCGCGTCCCTATTACCTAACTTAACCTTTAACTGGCTAAAAAAAATGTTTCCATTACAATTACACGCACACCGGGTAAATAACTATTTCATTGGGTTACTTCATTTCGTACGGGAAATTGTAATTGACCATTACTTAAAAAAGCAACTGTTTCTTTTTCTGGTTACTTGACAAGCTTAATGTCGTAACGACTTGCAACATCCAGAAATAAAGCTGTAACAAATGTCAAACATAGCTTTTGAACATAGAAATCGTAAAGCTTATTCCCAAATTTTCTGTCAGTTTTAAAACAAGCCTTTCGTACTTTTGATCTGTGGATTAGAGCAACCAAATTACTGTTCTCAATTCTCCAAGAACTCCGACTGCTGATCTAGCACGTCACAAGAATCGAAACTTTTTTTTACGCCATTGCTTCGATAATATTTGGTTTTGATTATCTTTTTGAGCCGGATTGAGGTTGTTTTAAGGGAGAGAAGATGGGGAGGTTGAACGGTCCATAAACACAGAGATATTACCTTAGTCGTCAAACTTCGCACTGAAAGCCATTTGAAGAGTACACGGACTTGGCAATCCAAGTTGTTTAGACAGGAGAGTAACCTTCTTTCGTACAACCCGATAAGAATAAATGTATTTCTCGTTGTCACATTCTGGTCGTCAAGATGTCAAGATGCAGGATTCATCACACGCTGCATCTCTTAACTTGTTAGCGCCCAAGCTCCGTTTTCCCTTTAAGTCCGACCGTAGCCGTCACTACGATCTGTTAATCAAGCCACTCCAAAAGTGCAACGTCACGAAGCCCATCGTCTTTGTGCCTTTTCTATCGCCAACTAAACCAGTCGTGCACAATGATGCGTCGCACAATAATCTCCTGGGCTTTTTTTTTGTGCATGATTGGTTTAACCGGTGGTAGGAAGCGTACAAAAAAAGTAAAGAATGTACTTGAGACTGTTTACGTGTAAGAATGCAAAAGCATTCGTACACGCAGCGCATTCCTACAAATAGCCCGTCACGCCTTCCTATCGCAAGTGGCACTCCGGCTGTGACATCAGGCTCCCCCACTGCGCAGGCGCGGTGATCCCCGCCGGCTCCACGCCTTCCGTGGCGATGCATCTGCGTTGCTATGCTTTTGGCCAATGGTAATTTAACTGCCGTTTCGCAGCTACAGACGGTTACAGACAACGCCGGCTTCGCTTCATAAAACAGTTAATGATTTGGCAATAAAAAAAAGAAGAAGAAATGGTGAAATATTGAAATAAACTTTTGGCTCTGCATGATTGATCCCAAATCGAATCATAGCGGCGGTCGAGGTCGGACTCGAAGGGAAAGGGAGTATAGAGGTTACTTGTCAGCGCTTTGACACCATTAATTTCGGGGAATGAGGCGTACAGCCTTTTCACTACATGTTTGGGTAGACTTTCTTAAAGAACCCACATTTACGTAGTTCCTCACATTTTGTTTTATTTTGCTTTTGTCAGATATGGAGAATATGCGTGTTATTTAAAGTCCGCCGAAGGCTGTCCATCTACGAGTCTTGCCAGGGAGGCGGTGAAAGACCTTTACAACACCATACTTGACCTGAATAACTGCACTCGTTTTGACGGTGAGTACAAATGCCTGATTTCATTTAAGGAATACTAAAAATACAAGTAATAATTGAAGAAAAAAAGAAACTTTACTTCTCTCTTTTGAGGAGAGCTGACAAAGACCGAGTCTGCTGCGACAGCTTCACGGGTTTGGTGTCGCAAAATAAGATACCGACAATGAGTATGAAAAATGCACGCTAGTTATTTCACAGTGTTGAAAGACAAGATGCGCTGTCTTCCACTATGAAATAAGAATTGTAAACAAACGGATGACTTTTGACACTTTGAAACATTTTAAAATGCGTCGTCTGTACTTCTCAGGCGAACCAAAGAGCTTACTCGAATAAATAAATATAGACCTTAATAGAAACAATATATATTACATAAGCTTTAATATATTTATTCATTTATTTGTTTCAGGTAACTAGCATCGCGTAGGGGCATTCTCGCGGGGGGGGGGGGGGGGGGGGGGGTATGTTCGCAAAAACCAATAAAACAATCTAGACTAAAGGCTAATATAATATCCGATTTAAAATAGCGTCTCTAATTTATAATTTGATTACACTAAACTAGGTTAACCCGCCTCTTCTGCATTGTAATTAAGGAAATATTTGTAAGTGATCACATAAATTTACAGATAAACGAACGAATGGATTCATAAATTCTTCATCTCGTGTCATTTCATCCAGACATTACCGAAGCAGTCGTGTTTCTAGATAATTTTCCTAAAAAAAAATAAAAAAGCCTCTCCATTAATGAGCCGACATCGTAAGAAAAATGGAAAAATAAATGTTTAATAAAGCACCGCATTACTGTCCTGCGAGAAGTGCACTATTCGACAGCGAACACGAGTTGCGTCTTGGGGATGTTATGCGAGTCACGGAAGCTACTAATCCTCAAAGAATATTTTAACGTGAAACGTTCTTTGGCTAGTGGCTCCAGATTTTTTGAAGCCACATTTCGTGAAGCTGTGGTCTGTGACGTCACATGACTTCAGGTTTCCCGCTAGATTTAGCGGCAAAATTGAGGTCACGTGACCTCAGCGCCAGTTCAGTTTTCCCGCTAAGTGTAAAGGAGGAAAATGATGTCACACGACTTTACGTCACATGACCTATACAAGAATTCAGTTTCCCCGCTAAATGTAAAGGAAAAATTGACGTCACGTGACCTCAGGTTACCCGCTAAATTTAGTGGCGAAATTTACTCGTGACCGGCCACAGCCCGTCCTTCCCCATGCTCTGTGGACACAGGCTCAGAGTATCGCTAAAAGTTTGCGATTAAAGAACGTTACACGTATCCGACACAATCGCCTAGCAATTTGCCATCGCTTAGGAGCTCGTGTCGGGATCGTTTAGGAGCTCCTGTAGCAGAAAATCTGGCGTCGGCGTCCGTGAGAGCGGAAATTCCCGGCATGCACCTGGGAACGTCAAGTGTTACACCGCGAGAGTAAAATTTTCCCCAAAACTTTTGCGGGAAAGTTTTTCGCTAAATTTGTCGTGAAAATGTTCCGCTAAATTTGACGGAAAGATCTTTCCGCTAAATTTTGCGGGGTCGATTGGTCATGACGTCACAGCCACGTGTGACGTCACGCTGCATGACCTCGCGCGGGAATTTCAAACAATTCGCAACGCTCACGTGTGACGTCACGTGACACGTGACGCTACCGACTAGACCATGCGCACACGCCTGCAGGCCTTGGGAGTGAGGCGTTTTTATACGGTAAAGGCTTTGCGAACGGGGCCCGGTTACGGTATCGCGTTCCAGTCTTAAAGGTGAAGCTTAAAAAACACATGCAAAGAAAAACGTAATTTTTTTTTTTAAGCAACCTGGACGGGAAAACATTGCCATAAAATAAATTTACAACGAACAAAAAATAAAAAAATAGAGCTATATTTACGGCGCGAAACGAATTTGTAGTTGGCGCCCGCGGGAGCCGCCACCGGTCACGTGGTAGACCTGTGCGCCGCCGCTGCTGAAGTCCCCACAACCCCCATGCCGCCGCTGCACGCTGGGCTTGGCGCGCCGCTGGTTGAACGCGTTTGACCACTCCGCCGCTGCCGTAGGGGAACACTACGGCGCGCCGACGCAGTCAATAGACCGATCTCACCAGCCAATTTGACTACGCCACCGCTTCCGCAATGCATCGAGGGAACTTTAGTATTTTTGCACTTGTGACAACCTCACTGGAGCTCTTCGCGTGTAGAGCACGAGAAGGCACGAGCCCTCGCCTGCACGGCCGTCTGCCTCCTGCAAACTAAAGTTATGGCGGCTTTACGCATGCACCCAACGCTTAGTGAGATCGGTCTATTTCTGAACGGCGCACAGGTCTATCACGTAGCCCTTGCGCTCTTTCGGGAGCTTCCTTTGGGTTCTGAAAGTTACTCATTAATCTTCATTCTTTTGCTGCACTTCAAACGGACATTTAGTACATTGTAGAGACCATAGGAAGCTCCCGAAAGATTGCAAGCATCACGTGACCATAGCAGCCAGTCACGTGACCATATCGGCCACTTTTCCGCGGGCTCCCGCAGGCGCCAACTAGAGATTCGTTTCGCTTTGAAATATTTCTATTTTTTTTTTTGTAAATTTCTTTCGCAATCTACTGAATCACCTTAATACTCATGATGTTCATCCTTCGACATCAACAGTAAAAGAAATCAGAGATTTTTTTTCAAGAGTAAATTGGCATAGCTATGACTAAGTAAATATTCCAAACAATGTCCTCATTTATAAGTTTCAGTTATATCCGTTGAGAATGAATTGAATCGATGAGTATTCGCGACTCCAGCGAACTGTAGGGAGTGCGCTGGTCAGGCAAAAGGGAGGACCAAAGGAGGTCGTTTTCGTCGTTCAGAACGCAGACCACCATAAATTTCTTGCACTCCAGTGTAAAATTGGTGTTACGTATGAAAGGAAAGCGATTTCTTGACGGTAGAAACCTTCTTCTAGTCAGTGCGTAGGAATGACACGGCGGAAGCATAAAAGTAATTACTGGAAACGATGTTTGTTTCTATGCTGCCTACGAGAACCAAGCAGCGATACCAGACGACAGAGTCGAAACGACCTCCTCTCTTGAGCTTCTTGGCGTTGCCGCTACGCGGTGTCGATTTCGCTGGAGTCGCCAATTGTATTACATAGTCGTGATATACATCTAAGCCTTTGAATGTGCACTTCTTGCTTTTTTTTACCAAGCCGTCTGTTTAACAGAACTAATTTATCTGCCACACTGGAATGTTATATATTGAATTACTGACCTGTATATTTTTATATGTTTCTTTGTTTATGAAGTGATAAATTTCTTTTGTGACCTGCCGCTGTTTGCCAATTGGGGAGGGGGTTCAGTGACTCGTCAAGCTGCACAAATGCAGCTTTTTTCCTCAGGTCCCCTTTCCAGTCATGTACTTGTGCTTGATGGAAAAATAACTATTTTTATTCTTATTTTATGACATTTAAGAGAAATGTTTTGTTCCTTTGCATGTATCCTTTAAGCGTCCCCCAATTTATTTTTTTTATTTTTTTTTTGCATAAGAATACGAAGAGTAATAGATCGCTGATCAGAGCGCTGGCATATGCTTTGCCCCACACTTCACAAATACCTTTTATCTCAACCCATGGGCCCTGACAACGTGAGAATTGCAGGGCGTGGCAAGTCCCGGATACCTTGTGATCACTCATCACCCAATCAGATTGCGGTATTAGCCTGCAAGAACGCTAAAGAGCCAATCCGGAAGCAAGAGGTGCGAATATAGTGACCCATGCCCTGCTTTTCTTCCGTTGACAGTGACCAAAGGCTAAACACGACTTCTCGGGTCGAAACGCATGTTTAAAGTATTATTCCACCCGCTTGAATTGTAGAAAAACAATACCAAGGAAATTTTACTCTTTGAAAATGTCACAATCAGTTCATTTTACTTTTCTTGTTCTAAGGTTCGTCAGGAAAACAACGGTGCGATGCCGAAAGATATTGGGAATGTTTCAAGATGGCCGAGGACCCTATCAGATTTCCAAATGTTAGAGACAAAGAACTGCTCGCTGAAGACTGCAAGTGAGTACAGTTTTTGAAGTTCCATCGGGAAGATAGAAGCATCATCTTGAAGACTGACAGCCCGAAAAAATGGGAGCAAAAGATCCGGATACTTTCAGAAATGCACTCGAACAAAAGTATACGCACGTCTATTTACTCGCTATCGTGCAGCTCATCGGTAGATGAAATATAGAAATGAACTAATTAGATAATTACAATCGAGAGAGAAGTTAATTATTGAAGTAATCAAGCATCTAAACATACCCCTTGCTGTAGTGCATTTCTTGGGGCTTCTTTATTGATCTCGATTATTCTTCATCAAGATAAAAAAGATAGCTAAAGGAAAACCCATACATGAAAAACAACGCCACTAAGACAATGCAATAGGAAAAGCGATCAGGCTTGTTCTCAACTAAAACCACACACTAAGTTCGCCGTCGGCTACTTGCGACAGGGGCACTTGATTAAGCTGAGTAAAGCAGCGCGGGAACACTGAGCGAAGATTTTGTTCCTAATGATTGAAGGAAAATGCAACGTTGATATTACAAAATATATCAGCTTGTCAGTCGCCTAAATACCGGCTCTTGTCATGCGCATTCACAACTGGAGTATTCAGTTCGACTAGACACATTCAAGTAGTCATTATTTCTCGATCCGTTGTTAAATCAAACAAATTGCCTGCATCGCTAACAAATTAAGACTCTGTTGACTTCTTGATTGACAAAATATACTTTCTTTTCTATGTAAACTGTTTAATTTTGTTTTATGTGTATGTGTGTCTTCGTGTTATTATTACATTGTCCAGAGGGTGTAAAATTGTTAAATGTCATGAATCACATTGCCGTTCCTTTTTTACAATATATTTCATTGGTGTGAGGGTGTGAGTGTATATAAATAAATTAATATTCTCATGGAATAGGTGAACAGGTATCGATATGACTTGAACAAGTGTTTCAAGGAATGACTGGAAAGCACAACTGCTAAAATATTTCTGCCGCACACATCTTGCGATTTTCACCTACATGAAACCTCGAAAACCAATGACAAAACATTTTTCGAAAAAAAAAAAGAACTGTAAATACCATTGTTCATTGAGCCCATTTTAGAACCGAGAATACAGGAACTTTTGCAGGTGCCAGTGTGTGTTTTATTGATTAAATGCCTCACTGATGTGCCCTGTTCCAGACTCCAAATTATCCTTTCCAACATGCCACAGATTGCCTTCTTTAAAACTGACGTTGATTTTTGGTGTGCACGAAATCGTGACTTTGTCATCGCGCTCGTCAGAACGTAAAGAAGTTGCAGTTGTTCATATGTGCTGTGACTAATTTTACCGACGCTCTCAGGGTTTCGGAGTCTGTGGATTCTTGCACAAAATACATGGAGATCGGAGGATGCTCGGACGAATCAAAGGAAATGTTCCACTATCTGAAAAGTGATTTTGCTTCACTTCGTTCCCACTTGTGCGACCCAAACCTTCATACAAGTGAGTTCATCTTACTCAATGTGTATTAGGGTCCGTACGTTTCGTTTTGAAATCAGCCCGCGGTTAGCACTCGTGCACAATTGTTATAATTAAAACTTTGCGATTATAAAAATCTGTTTTATTACAGTTTGATATCAGCGTGAAGTGTAAACTTTTGTCGTTTTTTTAATTGGCTCCATCAGGCGGTTGCGTCGGATGCGGTCTGACTTAGTGCGACACAGAGTGTAGTATAATCAATACCTGTGGAAAGCTTCCTCTACTTCCATGCAACGTCATTGCACCCGGATTGCGCCGACTTTGCAATTGGGCACGAGCCCGACGCCAAGCGTCCTTCCGACGCGTTGATTGGACACGAGGCACAGCCGAACTCTTATGCAGCTCTCGTGTCCAATCAGCGTCTTCGCTCGATCTCACTGCGATGACGTCAAAATGCTTTTGAACAGGATTTTGATTGCTTTAAGCGTTGTTGGCTTGGCCCGAAAAATTGCAGCGGTCTCCAGTCGGTTTTCGGCCGTCGCCAGGAGAACCTCCCACGATATTATACACATTTAAAGAAACAGACAGCCTAAGACATTGAAAGCATGGATTCTTATATTATCGCTTTATGCTACGGGATGCCTGAGACTTCGCCCAGCTCTGCGTTTTTTTCAGACGTCAGCGGCTTTCCTGTGTTCCGCACACATGGCTTGCATTAATGTCATATCTAGGGTCAGGGGCGGATTTAGAGGGGAGGTCCGGATGTCCTGACCCCCCTCTTGATTTCTGCATGTGTAAAATTTAGGGCGTCAAACGAGGGAGAGGAGGAGGGGGTTCCTAAACAAATGGTACGCTGACCAACACCTGACCCCCCCCCCCCCCTCAGGAAATTCCTGCATCCGCCCCTTTCTAGGGTCATTGTGGTGGCGCTGCTGCTGACCACGTACATTGCAGCTTACAGTTTACACCACCGAATTCGTTCACTTCGGCAAGAACAATGAGGAATTACTACCACTATGGTGCAATGACGTCACGTGCAAGCCACGCATAAATTACGTGAGCGCTGTACGTTACACGACGCAGCGCGAACACGACATCGACGCTTTCCGCTATTTACCAAGACAGGTTATCGACGTGCGCGAATGTTTTATTGCTTAGGTTGGAGCTTTAAATAAGCACTCTAAACAAGATGACAAGTTTTGACAAAAGCGATTCAATTGATGGCGACAAATATTAAAAATCAGCAATCGCACTTTCTTGCTCGCACGCAGTGTGCGCATGAAACTCTATCTCATAAGCTACAGTGCCCTTCAAGTGGCAAATGTGGAGCTTCTTTGCGCAAGAATGTTTATTAGAAAAAGAAAAAAAAAACATGTCTGTAATTTGCTTGAACAACCCTCGCATTTTTAGGTATGCTTGAGTGGAATCAATGCCTGAACAAAAGTGCCTCGGAATCCTGCTTGAGGCTTCTGCCACACGACCACTGCAGGTAACGACAACTAAAATAGGAGTGATTTAAGGTGGCGGCTGTACGGTGGGCGGTTTTAATACTTAAAATAAGTTCACTTTTAATGGCTAAAAACTACGTATGCATGGACCTGTTGTACAGAGTGTTTAACATTCGTTTATTGAGAATATTCGAGCAAAATACCAGAATCATACCTATGTGGTAGAGAAAAGAGTAAAGAAAAAAATTTGGTTATGTGTTTAACCGGTTGGTTTTATGTTAACGGATATATATATATATATATATATATATATATATATATATGTATATATATATATATATATATATATATATATATATATAACTGTTTTTTATTCTGTAAAACGCTAGCTCACGTGGTAGAGAAAGTTTAGGAGCAAGATTTTTTTATATTTTTATTGTTAGCTAAATTTTTTTCAGAGATGATAAAATGATTCAGCGGAATTGCGTCGGTGCCTCTTTTTGGTTAAACAAGCTTGCCATTATTAGGTGAATATAAAATAAGAAACGAGTCAGTAAACTATTTCAGAATAATTATTTTTTTTTTTTTTAAGCAAGTAGAATTTTGCTTTAAGATTCCGGGAGTCTTGACTTTGACAGGATATCTTTGGCATATATTAAGAAGTACCTATTGCCTGCACTAAAAAAAATAATTACCGGTGACATTTATTTCGAAAGTCCTACAATGCATGGACTGCTTTATTTAAGGACAACTTTTTTTTAATTTGCTAAGACACAAAGAAGTCTCGGGAAGTCGTATAGTTTATTAATGTCTTAACTGTATTTAGCGTGAAAGTTGACGAAACCTAACTTAATGTCACGTGATGTCAGATCGCACGACATCAATTTTTCCTCTAGATTCAACGGAGAAATTATCATCAGGTGACCTCGAGTCACCTGATCTCAGGTCACGCAATGTCACGGGGTCATGTCGTGATGCCTAGTGACATCAAAATGTTACGTGACGTCACCTTTCCCGCTAAATATAGAGGAAAATGGGCCAACTAATGAACGAAACGTCGGATGGACAAGTGTTTGGAATAGGAGATTTCGTTAAAAGGTCATAGATGCTTTAATACAACATAATTTTGAATAAAGAAAAAGACAAAATAATTGAATGTTTACTTTGGAGTCATATCCTTAACCGTGTTTAATAAGGACGGGTTGAACTTTAAGATGTAAGCCTTAAATTACTTCCCCATATTACGAAATGTTGTTTGAGGCAACCTTAAGTGAAAGCATAACGTCTCGGATGAAATACTCACGATGCTTAAAGTGGTTAGGTTCATAAATCTGTGGGAGCTTCCCCTCCGTAATTGTCCGTTCCCATTCTCTTCTAATTTCTCCCAGCATTGGCCAGTATAATTGCTTCCTGATGCGACAACAAGCTGTACTCGAGACAGTCCTGCGATAAAAGCCGTGCACCACTTGTTCAACACTCATTTTGACTTGAAGAATTGCAGCAGAGTCGAATGGAACGACGGGAACAGCGGCATCACCTCGTGCCCGAAGATTTTGCTGACATTGGCAGCCTTATGCATTTCGCTTTTATATTTAAGAAAATAAATGCTCCACACGCCTTCCCTCCGGCGTGCTTTGTCCCTACAAACATTTCTTGTGCGATTCAAATATCTCATAATCATCTACAGGACCCAATTAACTGACAAAAAACTCGTTTTTTTTTTTGGAGGGGGGGGGGGGGGGCTAAAATAATTGCGCGTCGCAGAAAGATGAAACTTTTGAGAACGTGACGCTAGAATCGTGGTGACAAAATGCGAAAGTTCGAGAACGTGAGGTTACCTGGATCGAAGGATACGAGAGAAAAAACAGAATTTCTCGATGAGCCATGGTCCACCTACGCCTAATATTCTTCACTGCAAGAAATGACATTGTGGGCGCCTGTAGCATTTGTATTCTTGAGAACGCTTGTTAAGACAGAAAGGAAACAATATGTTCTCTCTCGCTGACAAAATGTTTTTTATTGCTTTTAAGGCTACAGGCGCCCATAATGTTATATTTTGGCTCGAGGAATGTAAGACTAAGGCGAACGTCGGCGCCTAGAAAAAAGTTTTAATGCGAAAGCATTAACTGTTCCATGGAGCGAAGCCGGTTTCTGTAGCAGCGAAACGGCACCTAAATTCCCATTGGCTGCGACGCGTCATATCAGACACTTTGTGACGGAAAGGGCGGGGCGCTCAAGGTCAAAGCGGAGGCGTCTCGGAAAGAAAACACAACGAAAAGCACAGCAACGCAGATGCATCGTCACGGGAGGCGTGGAGCCGGCGTAGTTCGCCGCGCCTGCGCGGTAGAAGAGCGTGATGTCATGACCGGAGCGCCATGTGCGATAGGAAGACGTGGCGGGCTGCTTGAAGGAATGCGCTGCGTGTAGGAATGCTTTCGCATTCCTACACGTTAAAACTCTTAAGTGTCCTCCTGTAATTTTTTTTTTCTCCCGTATCTTTTGATCTACGGGTAACGATATAATATCAAACTTTCCGCATTTTATAACAACCATCAACTAGAACATCCTCATTGAGTTTCAGCTTACTGCGATGCGGAATTTATTTTTGCGGCTGTAAACAAACAAACGCGTTTAAATTTCCCGATCGGTCTCTCTACCGTCACTGACAACTTAAGAAACAAAGGGCGGGGCATATGAGGGTCATACTTCTCGCTTCGTGATTGGGTTTTTGACGTAATGATCGGCTGAAGTCGCAATCCGATTGGGCTGGAAAGCGATTACCGGGGTGGTATGGTCGATACTCGTCACGCACTGGGCTTCTTAGGTTGTCGGTGTATACAGTAAACACACTCCAACGGTTAAGGTTGCCTTGTAATAGTTCCGCTGATTATGAACTATGGGCATACTATACGGCAATATAAACAAAAGACAGGTAAACAAAAAAATGTTGTTTTTTTTTCAAGTAAGCACTTGACTGATGAAAAAAAAAAGGTTTTCTAGTTTGGCTTGTAAGGACTACCCGATTTAGTCGGGTTAGTTTTGAAAATATTTCAGGGAGATATTTTCAATGAATAATAACTTCACAAAGTGGGTAAACTATATTTACCCGGCATGATTTTTGAGAGGATAAATTCTTCGCAGAAAGTGGTTAAAGAAGGCGCGAGATATCTAAAAAGAAAAACTTATTTTTAAGCAGATTATATAAACAATATTAAAAAAAAAAAAAAAAAAAATTTAGAGCGCCATAAAAAGGGAATTGATCGCACGAGGCATGGAAATTGTATCATAAACATTTGTATCAGACACACTAACGGAAACTTCACAATTTGTGTGTGCGAATGTTTTTTTTTTTTTTTTTATTAGCGTTGTTAAATTTCTATTGATGAAGGCAGTGATTCTATTTGGAGAAAAATAAACCCCTTTTCAAAAATGCGTCCACTACCGACCAATCTTTTTCACGAATCTCCTTCCTAAACATGGTTTACGCCCAGCTAGCACAGCATCTCGGCTAGCCCTGAGCCTACGTCGGACAGTACCGAGAACTGAACGGAGAGCCTGGCCGCGACTGCCCATGCTAAGCCGTCAACTTCCCGGTACTGGCCGATATAGGCCGGGTGCTGGCCGACATGCAGTGCTTGCTGGGCGTTTCGAAACCTAAACTTAGCGAAACCTTTCTAAATTATGCCCAGTGAAGGAGTTTTCAAAGAAAAGGAATTCAAAGGAATCTGTGAAAAGTAATTAAAAACACCGCCGTACAACCTTTGTGTTGTCAAGTAAGTAATATACCTTATTAAGTGATCC
>JABSTQ010001011.1:0-26468 GCA_013358835.2 Ixodes persulcatus
CAGGATGTCTCTCGACAACGTATGGGATGTGCACCGAATGTTCAAAAAGTCCTACGCGTATCTCGGCAACAAGGGATTCTTCAAAGAAGTGAGGAATTCTTGCGGTTTGGCAGGGTTCGGCAAATGACAGCTTGTGCGCCGCATGGTGCTGAAACTTCAAGGAGCCTTTTTAGTGTTTGTGTGGTTGTCCTACTTTGACCGTGTCAACATTTATCTTGGATTACATCTTTCAAGTCCGCTGTTATCATGGTAAGTGCATTCCTACCTACTTTTTGGCAACGATTGACCGTTCTTCTACGGGTACACGTCGAGATTATCTATAAAATTATGCAGCGTCTGTTCTCGCGGCAGCCGGGAGAGTAATTTTTCCGAAAGTCTGCCATTATAGTGTAGAATTATTTCGGTTCTCGTTTGCTTTGCAATCTTCTCAGCTGTATAAACGCTTAAAGTACCTCTTCACATTTCACAGATCGCTTGCACGTTTGTACTTGTCTACGGAATAGGCTGTAATAAACTTTTATGAGAATTCAATACAATTTTTTGTGTCTGTTGTCCTGCCCATTTCCAAGCACCTGCGCGAGCACATTTTTTCTACGCGTTTCTTCCCTGTTATAAATAGGCTTATGAGTTTCTGGATGTCTTAAATAAGTTTAAGATAACCAACCTTCCGGAGGATACCCATTTAGGGCTAGCAAATAATTTGCCTATCCGAATGGCGCGTTCAAATGTGTGGTCACGTGGCTGGTCGAAAGGGCACCCGTATCGAACGAGCACCCTTATCAAATGGGCGCCCGTATCAAACGGGTGCCGTTTCAAACGGGTACCCGTATCCCGTAATCACGTTTGATTCAAACAGATCGAGAAGTTTGCCACCCGTTTAATTCAAACGGGTCGACCAGTTTGCCACCCGTTTGAATTTTAAATGTTTTTTTCAGTAGGGTAGCCCCTCCTATACAAAGTCCCCCTGGCCGTATAACTCACCTGCGCAGACCGCATTAATCTAGCTTTCATGTATTTTTTAAATTTTGTTAAGCTAAAAAAAAAACCTGTATATATATATATATATATCTATATACCGGGTGTTCATTTTTAATTCGACCAGATTTATTACAAAAAATCCGTAAAAGATGCACTAGTACGGTTTGTTCAAGTGAGTTATACGGCTAGGGGGACATTATGTGGGTGGCTAATCCTTGCGAGAAGTTGGCTAATTAATTAAAAATCGTTAATTAACTTTTTAATTATTGAAAATAGACATATGGTTCCAATTAGAAACTTGCTCAGCGTCATCGAAAACCCCTAATTCAGTCATTTTCATATAGACTTTGAGCGGGTGAGAAGCGTAGTAGTGCACTAAAGTTACCACTCGTGGAGCAGGTACAAGGCTGGGGATAGATAAGAGACGGAAAAATCGCGCGGGCGCCTTATCGTAACCTCTAGCTTTGTACCTGCTCCACGAGCGGTAACTTCAGTTCGCTACTACGCTTCTCACGCGCTCAAAGTCTTTCTGAAAATTACTGATTTAGGGGTTTTCGACGACGCTGAGCAGATTTCTAATTGGAACCATATGTCTATTTTCATTAATTAAAAAGTTAATTAACGAATTTTAAGTAATTAGCCAACTTCTCGCAAGGATTAGCCACCCACATAAAGTCCCCCTAGCCGTATAACTCACTTGAACAAACCGTACTAGTGCATCTTTTACGGATTTTTTGTAATAAATCTGTTCGAATTACAAATGAACACCAGGAATATATATATATATATATATATAACGGGCATGGTGGCGGGAGGCCCAATTCGTGGCTATATAACTCAGAAGAAAACAGCAACAACGGACGGTTTATTCTTCGACGTTTCGGCCGGAGTACGGCCGAAACGATATAAATAAGTACGGCCGAAACGATATATATATGCGAAAGCCTACAACACTCTACAGCAACAAAGTATAACTCGCCGCCAAAGGTCCCCGGGGATGAAGTATGCTTGACTACCTATAACTCGCCAGCAATTGTAGCCTACGGATTAAGTATGTTGGACTAAGCACAACAGGGCGATGACGGTCGACTGTGGACTAAGAATAATGGACTAAATATAACTCTCCTACTGATGGTCTTCTGCAGACTCTTTATGCTAAACCAAGTGTGCTGGACTCAGTGTCAATGGTCGCGGACTGTCGCGTGCTTCCGCAGGGGAACATTGGCGGAGAGACATACACAGTCTAGCAATTGCTGGCGCCCTCGTTAACCTCCTGCTTATGGCGCCGAGCAAAGACGTCGGACTGCAGATCGGAAGTCCCGGGTTCCGATTCCCGGTGATTACCTGGGAATCTCTCTCTGGTTTTAATTGTTTCCAGTTATGATTATTTATAAATTATTAAGGCTAATCATGCATTCTAAATGATTTTGGGGCTCATGCATTGACTGCTACGAGCTTACGCATCTTTTATATTGCCCTGGCCTGCATGTAACGTTCTTTCTGTTACACTCGAGCGTAAAGGCCGGTTCAGACACTTGCGTTTGAGTGCGTTTGACTGCGTTGCGTCGAGAACCGAAAGCGAGTCACCGGCACATCTGTGCATCGTATGAAGCGTGTAATCCAATTTTAGAAATCATCTTGGCACGCGTTAGAAGCAGCAGGAATGTCCTGGTTTCTCGCTGCCGCAACGCAGTCAAACGCAACTGTCTGAACCAGGCTTAACACTGTTCTATGAAGTTCAGTTAATGGACACATTCTGTGTTAAACTAACAAAAAAAACCACTTTGTCCTAAGTTTAATTTACGTCGGGAGTACTCTTTTATTGGTATCTTAAAATAACCCCATGAAGTGCATAGGTGGTATTTCCCGGGCGCCATGCTTCGGTGCGTAGTTCACAGCGCATGCTTAGAACAATATCCGACTTATCTTCAAAGAGGGCCTAGAATCTTCGTGGTGGGAAGTGCACCCTCCGGAAGTACATCATAAGCTCGCGCTCAGCAGAACCGGACCCAACTATGGCCGCCTTGAATACCAACTATATGTTTTAGATAGCTTTAACCTACATACAGCAGCAGAGCGTGACGATCGAGTAGGAAGTTTTCTTTTACTAGAAAACTTGGGTATAAACGAAAACTTCGTTAAAAAAAAGTAAACATCCAGCGGATTACTTTGATTAGCACAATAACGTACCGGGCAGCTGTCGCCAATGCTTTCCCAGTTTACGTGGAAACGGATAGTCACAGTTGTAAAACAACACAAAGAAAACAAAAGACAATAACAAAACCGTATTAAGGCGACGACATCTATCTACTGGTCTGCAAGCGTCGTGTACATACCTCTGTAAGTTCGTGAAATTCTTATGATCATACATTTGGAGTCGGCAAAGAGTGTATCAAAGTCATAAGTATCTGTACCCTTGATCACTAGAAAAAACAAAGAATAAAAAACATGTCGGCGTTATTTCCGCCATGTTCAAAGAGACAAAGCAGAAAAAGCACTAGTATTAAACAAAGTATGCTTAAACTCCCTTTGCCATACCACCCGAATACCAAACAAAATACTGGGAATGTAGATACATGCGTTGCACATAATCGCCTTTTCTGTATAAATTATTCAAAATAAATAGCCTATATAAGGCGTTGACGAATGCACGTGCAACATAACATTTGTCGGAAGTTCTTGCTTTAGAAAGGCTTGTGATACATATGACAGCACGTGCAGTGTGTGTAAATACAAGCAGCACGTTTTTTTGGCGCTTCGCTAGTTTAGCAAAATGTCTAATGTAAGAAACAAAAGAACATGAAATTTTGATGTTTGGACTGCGTAATTTTAGACTGCCAGACATTGACGAACTTCTTACACGCTGTACATAAGAAATGCAACCCGTTTAGTACGACTACTAGTCTGTGGTTTCTAATAATAAATAATTGGGTTGCGTGTATGTTTATACAGCCTAGACTTTGCCTCGACGGGCGATGAGTCTCCTGGCTGTAGATGAGAAATTAAGCCAGTGCAGTACCACAGCTGGCCCGGGATGTTTAACGTGCACCAGGTAGTAGTGATACACGACCGCACGCCGGTACGATGCTCATCCAGATCGAAACGGGCACGGGTGGGGATTGGACCCAGGATCCCTGGATTCTGCAGCGCGAGGTTTCGTTCCACGTGCTACGAACTGGTGTGCGCTAGCCTACTCGGCCACCGATTCCCCCTCCGTGGCTACTAATGTGCATCACACAGTTTTGTTAGGATAAGTGACAGTACGCCGGTACGAAGCTCATCCAGTTCATAACGAGAATTGAACGACCCCTGGGTTCTGGAGCGTCAGCTTTCACCCCTCGTGCTCCGAGCCGCGGAGGATTAACGCGCTCTTTTATTTTATTTCATAAAATGTCATATATACTTTATAAAATAAATATAGGGGGTATTCCTTGGACTCCACATTTAAGGGCGATGCTTAGAACACATGCCTAGAATGAGCTCACATTAATAGGCTGCCAAGTCCGGCAATCTTGATGTTGCGGAATGCACGTTGCCAAATAATTGTGGAAGCTCGCCGTCAGCACGTGCTCAGCAGTCGCGCACACATCTACGACCGTATGTGAAGACAACCTATTCGGGACTCCAGCGACCTATAGGGGACGCCGCTATCTGTAAAATAAGGCGGTCTAATACAGGTCGTACCGTGCCATGTGCCAGGTCAACGCACAACGCTGGGGCATCAGCAAGCGAGCATTGGACTCAAAATGGTTTGCCTTGCTTTTAGACCTTTTAGACTTAGGCGCCCGCTTCCGGCTTGAGCGGCGTCGCCGTCGCCGTCGGCGTAACCGCGTGGTGCATTTTGGGTGCATTATGGGTGCACAGTGCAAGACCCTAGTGACGTCACGTGTGACGTCACGAGGGTCCCGCGCGGTGCATTATGAGACATTTCCCATAATGCACCGCGCGGGGAGGAGGAGAGGAGGAGGAGTAGCAGGGAGGATGACGACGTGAGGAGGAGGGAGGAGGGGTATACCTTCCCCTCTGCACCCTTCCCTCCTCCTTCTCAAAAGCTGCGCTCTAATTCGGCGCTCTATCTAAAAATGGTTTGCCTCGCTTTTTATCCTCCACGTTTCGAACCTGCGGTGATGTGTTGGCATAACGAGCGTCCAGAGGCTTGACTTTGTTTGAGGTATCCCTTTATAAAAAAGTATAAATATTTCTTTTTTTATAAAGGGAGGAACGATCTTGTCTTCTGTGTCCCTTTAGAAACGGAGCAACATTCGTCCCTTTAAACGGGGAAGCAACGTTCCTCTCTCGTCTGCGTAGCAATATGGCGGCTCCGAATCGAGCTCAATAAGGTTTAACAAGGACGTCAGGACGCTACGCATAGCGTAGGTCTTTATGCGGAATGCTGCCTCGATTCGCCGTTTTCGGACAGGCAATGACCTCGCACCACCGGCGGTCCCCCAGGCCTGCTAGGGAGTTATCGCATGAAACGCAGTCAACCGCTTCCCGCACATTCAAGCAAGTCTCTACTTTCGGAGCGAGAGCCGTAGAAAATAAAACGTAACACGACATTTCACGAACTATCTTTATTGCCGAAGCCTGCTTCCCGCGCCGGTAAGAATATGCCTTTCGAACACGGTCGCTCCCTGTCCTCTCGTTTTCAACGCTGGGATGTTAAACGGACACAACCTAAACGCGACCACTGCGCATACATCACGTCTCACCTCTGCAAAATCCCCCGACATATTTCCTTCGTTGGCACCACATGCCAGAGAGGAGGGGTAACCATTCGCGAAACCAAAGAACGTTTCCGAAAGAACGAATTCAAAGTAGCACTTAACTCATTGCACGGTCCAAAATAGATCGAGAAGCGTGAAAGAAGCTAAAATCGCTATAAACCAAGGACAGACAGAGGCAGAGTAATAGACCCTTTCCGAAATTCAGTGCCATCTGGTGGTTTGTAAAGCAGTTTAGGTTTTGCTATATCAATGGCGGAGATGAACTTGTATCGGCACAGTCACTTTCGCAAGTCAACGGCACGCGAGGAATTGTTCAGTGTGAGTTCTTTCTCGATCACTTTCAGTTCGATGGTGACCAAGAACCTGCATTGAGAACAAAGCTCCAACCCACTCAGATGCCTCGAGAAAATTCTATACACCAAAGGGCTTTAAAGCCAATTGTGTGCCGCCCACAGATTGACTGAATCTGAGTTATTAGAAATAAACGCTTACGTAGCTCTTGTGTTCCATTCTTACGTCGCGTCGTGCTGACCCCCCGAATATACAGGCCTCGGATCATCCGCTTAGGAGCATCTTCAACGTCTTCCTTTATCAGTCACTAGAAGGCCGCCATTGGTATGGCACAGATGCCGTTCCACAGATGATGATAGTGATCAAAGTGGCCAGACTGAATTTCCGAAAGGGTCTATTGCAGATATCTAGGCTGCGCGGCACTATGTACAATCGGAGAAAAATGAAATGCGAACAGAGGAGCGCGTGGCTTGCCGTACAGGCTGCGCCACCTGCAAGTGAGCCTTGGGGCGAGGGTGCGTGGCCTACTCCGATGTTTTCACGCCCTTCGCTCGCCGCTCCCCAAGCTTCGGCAGTGCGCCTCTCAGTGCGCTGAAAGCTGTCACCGCTATCTTTGTCTGCTCAGCGCGTGGGCCGAGCCAGCAAAGATAGCGGTGATAGCTTTCAGCGCACTGAGAGGCGCACTACCGAAGCTTGGGGAGCGGCGAGCGAAGGGCGTGAAAACATCGGAGTAGGCCACGCACACTCGCCCCAAGGCTCACTTGCAGGTGGCGCAGCCTGTACGGCAAGCCACGCGCTCCTCTGTTCGCATTTCATTTTCACCGATAGTACCTATCGTCCAATTCATCGGCCACAAAAAAAAAATATATATATATATATTTTGCTCCTTTATTAGGATTTACGTTTCTATATTATGCACGAACATACACTTCGCGTGCCGCTACATACGATACAGTACGGTTCATATACAGGGATAAAATACGCTTACACAACAAGTACAAATATAAATAGGACATGACACAACACCCTTCACTGACACGGTACAGTCCGCTGCCGCCATTTACACTGGTCTTTTTGAGGGTACGAATTTTCTCGGCGACGTCCTAAGCACTAAATATTATTCCCAGCATGTTGATTTTTTCTCAGCAGTGTGTCATACCTCCGAAAGTATTTCAAGCGGCTCAGTGGTCATAGCAAAAAGTAAACGCCCATGCCGTAATTATTTTAAACCCAATAAAACAAGCCGCTTCACTGCGGTCACAAGCCACACGGTAAAAACGTTCCGTAAAAAACGTAGAGCTCATTAAAAGCCACTGAGAAGCATCCGTGATTTGAAATAATACTTACTTGTTCGTTTATCTTAAGTTATGATTGGTTCAACAACAACAATAATTATTTACGACAAGCTGAAAATGAATTTATTTAGTTTAGACTAGTAAATAACGGTTGTGGTACTTATCCCCATGTAGCGGGTTTGAATCCCGGCCGAAGTGCCCGCAATCTGACGGAGGCTTATTGCGGAGGAGGCGCCGTGTAACCGAGCTTTCGGTTGCACGTCAGGAGATCCCCAGGTGGTCCAAAATAACCCTCAGTCCTCCGCTGGGGCGTGCCAGATGCCCGTCGTTGGTTTGGCACGTAAAACCCCCAAATGTGACTTTGACTTTGGTTGTGGTACTTAAAAATCATTTATTGCAATGTAAAACAACTTGTGATCAACTTTCCGAAACGCGGTGGCGCTAGTTATCACTGCATTGGAAAGGCAGGAGGTGAGAGATTTGTCTAGTACAGTCACATTGCCACTATATCTTCATCCACCCGTACCCACCCACCAAGGAGGTTATAATGGGCGGGAGGTGGCGTCCCTATGTCCAATGCACGGAGCGACGTGTAATGGAAGTAGGCGGAGCCACGAACTCTTCTCAACCAATGGGGAGCTCGTCAATGGGTGCCGCCATTAATATTTGGGGCAAACAACACTCGTTGCCATGGCAACCCTCTTTGTTTGCCCCAAAAATCAATGGCGGAGTCCACTGAATCGTTGTCGAACAGGCGAGATTTGGAGCCCAACACTTGCCTGACCAGTGGGAAGTCGGCATTTAGCGGACGCTCTCGACACCGTGCCTGGAGCGTCGTCTAGAACGAGTCGTCACAACGCGGCTTCGGAAATCGATCGCGTGTCAGTCGTCGTACGCACGAACGCTGAGAATGGCACCGCAGGTTGACAAAATCGTGCAAACCCTGCTTCCAGAAGGTGTTGGTTTCACTCCGCCGTGATGAGAATGCGGGTTCGCATCGACACATCTTTTGGTGCGCCGATCAAATTGAGAGCCAGCCACGACAGCGAGCAGACGAAGCAGACCGTAGGCACGGAGGAGATGTAGCCTAAGCCTCACGACTGAGCGGAGAGCAGACGATGGGAGCTTGGTTGGATTTAGTTTCGATGAGAGCGGTTCGGTGCGCAAGGCAGTCTGGGATTGGGTTCTTTTTCCGGCGTCGCTGGGCATGACGTCATGCCGGGTCCTGCCCTATTTAAACGTCCTTGCCACCGACTGATATTAGGGAGTTTTAGAATAACGTACGCAATTTTAGCACACGGTTGCGCTAAATTTCGCGCTTGCGTTAGCGCACGCTACGCAAGAGAGTTTCAGAATAGCGTTTATTCGCCGCGACGCAAAATCCCAAGCATCTCGCGCTTGCAACGCCACCGAGATACAGTCCATTTTTATTTCACACACGAAATGCTGTAACTTGAGCAAAGACAATCTTTTTTCGGTCCAAAGTAACATTTTAGATTTTGTTTAAACATGAGAATGCAACGCGAGCGGTCGACCGGTCTTGTCCGCTTGCGTCGTCTCGGCAAGAGAGGTCTCACGTTCTGAACTTTGCGCGCCGCAAGCATCAAGTTACCGGTGATCGTTGCCCACCTTAAGGCTGAACTCCATGGGACGAATTATGTGACGAATAACTGGCGAACGCCGCCCGACGGCACGCTCGCTTTGCGCGCGACGTAGCAGGCACTGTGTTGATTCCACGCGCAGAGCAAAAGCCGCCGGCCAAAATTCGTCGGTTATTCGCAGCATATTCGTCCCATGGAGTTCAGCCTTTACTGGGGTTTCCAAACCGAGTGAAATGTTGTCCCGTATTAAAAATCGCAGTCGCGAGGATGACGCCGACGTCGCGCTCACGACGCCGCCAAAGCGACCGCAGACATGGTCCTGGGAGCCGCCATTTTTTAACGGTGCTAGTCTTGGCTTTAAAGGGATACTGAACCAAAGAATTTAGTGTCCATAATAAATGGCGCACCTTTTTTCCCCGAGCCAGCAGCCGCCGGTGTGCGCGAGCACACGCAACGAAAATGACGTCAAAGACCTCCATTTGCGCTGGGTATTCACACGAGGGAGAAATCCCGGGGATTTCTCTGCCGGTACGCGTATCCCTCGACGAAAACGTTAGGCTTTGCAATGTGCAAAAGCCTCGCGTTTTCGTCTCGTGTTGCGCGCGTGCCGGGGAGAAATCCCCGTAATTTCTCCCTCGTGTGAATACCCCATAGAGGACAGCGAAATGCATGGGCTTCGGGCCAAAGGAGAATAAAGACAGGCTTTTCATCCCTACAAGTGAAAGCTACGTGCTTGTTAGACCAATCAATCGCTTACCTTTTACACCAGACACCACTGTGTAGATGAAAAAAAAATTGACCGCATCTCCACTTGGTGAAAGATGTTGATCGGGCCAAGCTCTGGTGGTGCTTGTCAGCGTAGACGCTGAGCCGCAGCATGCCGAGCCTTTCGTTCGTTTTCATCCATGTCAGAAAGAAAATGTGTGGTATGGAGCGTGGTTATATACGCATTTGAGCTTTTGACCGCAGCGCCCTCTCGTCTATAAACGTTGAGCCAATGCATGCAAAGTTAAACGCGATTATATACGCATTTGACCGCAACGCCCTCTCCTGTATAGACGTTGAGCGGCTACATGCAACGTTTCATCTATGACATCCCCAGCTCTTGAGTTACTACCACATCTCCGGATCCCCTACTCGTCCCGCAGTCTTGGCCCAGTGGTTAAGGCGATGGACTAGAAATTCATTGGGTTTTCCCCGCACAGTTTCAAATCCTGTCGACTGCGCAAACATGTTTTACATCATTTTTTTCTCATCTTTCTTTTTTCTTTTCATTTTTTTATCTTTTTTTTGCCCTACACAAGCACGTGAGCTCGTGCTCACGTGCTCGTGAGCACGTGAGCTCACAAGCAGGAGCACGAGCACTGGACGCCAGACAGATGGACGGACGGACATGGCTAGCCCCTAAGGAGCTTCGCCCCTAAAACTTGTCTTTATTCTCCTTTGGCCCGAAGCTCATGCATTTCACTGTCATCTTAACCGCGAATGGAGGTCTTTGACGTCGTTTTGTTGCGTGTGCTCGCGCACACCGGTGGCTGCTGGCTCGTAAAAAGAACGTGCGCCACTTATTATGGACACTAAATTCCTTGGTTCAGTATCCCTTTAACAAACTTTTCATCACGAATCCTCCTTGGAGGAGCACAAAGACTTTTTGCATACGCGCGTGATTTCCGAAAAAATAGCGTAAGCTAAAATAGCGCACGCAAAACGCAAAACGTCTTTAGCGCTCGGCGCATGCGCAACGGCGACGACACTATTCTTTGCGTACGCAAAGCTTCAGCGTGCGCTTATTTAAAACTCCCTAATAAGCCTATCTCCGCTCGCTTGTTTTGCTACCTCGTTGTTGTCAAGGTGTTTGGTGGTTTCTGAGGTTCCGCTTTTTCTACGTTAGACTACCTTGTTTTGCGGATGGCAAACGGGATTCGCTTGTTGTTCTCAAAACGGGGAGCTTGTTCTGCAATTTATATAAACATTGATTGGGGACTGTATTTGCGTCGCTTCAAACTTTCGGGTTCCATGACGTTCGCCGCCATCTCAGTGGATGTTCGTTTTTGATGTTCTTCTCACAGTTGAAAGCTTAAGTCGGGTGCTCGTTTGAACCTTGTGTAATGTCGCAAACTCGTTGTTACGCGTGGTTCATTGTTCGTGGCGATTGCGAGGCTATTCTCGCGTTCTGGGCTGGCAATAGTGTTGCAGTAAAGCACGCGACAACGCATTGTACGAGTGCGGTTTATGAGTTCCACATCGTTGCTCGGGCGGCCTGTAGCCTTCTAATTTTGCCTAGCCGTGCTGAAATTCTGTGGTCGTTCCTTCGCGTTTCTATCTGGATCACTATCGCACAGGTGCGCGGTCGCGTATCACCGCTGCGTGATGCACGTTGACTGGTTCGCAGTCGTAAATCCGTCGACGAATTTCTCATTTAGAAAATGGACCAGTGTCGCCGTACAATGGTTCTCCCAACCACATGGTCTAAGACCATTGTATTAATCTTAACTTTTATGTTCATAATATATTATGTGTATATTAAAGCAAGATACCTCCGCCCAACAATCGCACGGCGCCACTCAGGAGGACACTTAATACCGCCGTCCCACGGGCTGCAAAACTGTATACATTAATCTTGGCTCCTTAGTGAGTCTCTGAGATGCAAGCTGTGATGCATGCGGCATGCATGAGGCAGCGGATTCAGCGCCGTCGCCGACGGGTTATCTGGCTTTGTGATTATTATCGTTTTTTTACCCGTGGTGTGCGCTGATTGGTGCGTCGAAAAAAGACGACATGACGACGGAAGGAAGAATGGACGAGACGGGCAGTTTTGGGGCTGGACTCTGCCTCGCCGGGTCTCACGGTGCCATAACCACATGCCGTGACTGGCGCAGTCGACAGCGGGAGCTCAGCTACGGAGCTTTGGGGTAAGCGGCCAGTACCAACACCGCACGGACGTCGCCGAGTGCAAGCAAGCCCGGTTTTTTGCCTGCCATAGGCAACGGAGCGGTGGGTCCGGAATACCACACGGACGTTGCCATTTCAAGCAAGCCACGCTTTTCGTCTACCATAAGCGACGGAGCGGCGAGTCCGGAGCACAGCACGGACAGTACTGACATCACGCAAACTCCGCTTTTCAGTGTCCATGCAACCGGGCGCCAGACGAGCGCTTGGCATGACCAGTGGGACGAACGCTGCATGACGCAGCCTCAGCGCAAGAACCAGCGGAGGAAAACGAGACTTCCAGTCTTCGACAGAGACAGGAACTACTGCCTACAAGCGGTAGAATCTGGACTTCAGTGATGCACGGACCCTGAGACATTTCTGCTAGGCATTTCTGCTGCCAGTGCCTCCGATTGCCTATCGACGACGAAGAGCTGATTAACTTGAATTGGTGAGCCCATATGCTTGTCTATTTGGGTTGAATGATCACTCGAGCACTGGCGAAGAACTATGAGTCGGTCAAAGGGGAGGGTAAAATGCCTGATAAACTTACGAAGCCTGACGACGCATCAGAAGATGAGGGGGGAACTGATTCTGAAGTGAACACTCGGTTGGAAATTGAAACAATAAAGCTCGAGCAAATGCGGGCACAAATTGAGCTCCAAAAATTGCAGAGGGAGAATGATGGTGGTGCCAACGGGGGGCTGGAATTACAACCTGTATCTGGAATAGCCCACTATGCTGCACTCTTGAGTAATGCGTTCAGCCGGATGCCAGGGGACAAAACCTTAGTGCCTGACTGGTTCGAGGCGGTAGAAGTCATATTTCGCTCCTTTGAGGTTCCCGATGAAATAAAAACGGTTCTCATAATGCCGCATATAGCTGACAGGCTCAGGTCAATGATCATGTGCAGTGGCATGAAGGAACTGCCACCTTTCGCTCAGCTAAACGAACGAATTCTACGTGAGCTAAAATTGTCTCGAAACGAATATAAACGACTGTTTAATACGGCAGGCAAATTGCGGAAAGAGTCGTGGAGCCAGTTCACCGGCCGACTTAATAGCTACTTCAGTAATTATGTGAACAGTATAAAAGTGGACACTTACGATGACTTGTTGCAACTAGTTGTCGCGAATAGGTTGAAGGAGTCCCTCCCCAATGAAACAAAAGCATATGCTGCTTTGAACGAAACGGGGGTGTGGCTGCGTCCCGAGGCGATAGCTAAGCTGGCTGAATGCCATCAGGAGAGTAATACACAGAGGGTCCCGAAACCCTACCACAAGACAGACGCTAGTGGTGACTCGGGTCAAAGCGAGGCTCTGACGCCTCCGAAAGAAAGGGCATACCGAGAATGTCGGCGACACTCGACGCTGTTTCGACTATGGGAAACAGGGTCACCTGGCAAGAAATTGCCCTGAGACCGATTCAAAGCTAGCGGCATGAATAAAAAGACCTTTAGACTGCGAACAAGCTGAGCAAACATTCGAGGTGCATGATAAACTAGTATCGCTGGCTGAAAAACACAAAGTGCTTGACGGAGAACGATTTGTGCAACTCCGCTCAGAAGAAGAGTACTTGAATGCCAGGATTGATTCGGGGAGACATTACCGTGGTTCGAAGGTCGATGGCCACCATTTTGGATGATAATTAAAAAGAAAAGGTTCTGTTGAAGGGCGCTTTCGGCCAAGAGGCGGAGAACGAACTCATGTATGTCCCATTTCGACTTGGTAGCAGCACGGGAGATACAGGAGGGGACACGTTACTGCTCTGTGCGGTAACCGAGCAGCTTGCCGGAGAAGTTGACGCACTAGTCGCACCTGAGGATTTAGTATCTTTAAGAGGAATAGAACAAGAAATGTCCTTGGCAGACCAGGTAGATCTTCCTTGTGAAGCTGCAGTATGCAGTATTGAAGGAGGGTTCTGTGATAGAGGCATGTGTCGTGAGCACACAGTTGGAGGGAGAAAACGGGACTGTAGAGTCTGAGGACGAGCGGAGTGACGTACGCAAAATAGAATCTGAAAGTTGCCTTCAGTTTCGAACAGAGCAGATGAACGACGAGTCGCTGAAGCCACTGTGGCTACAGGCAAAAAAAGGGACTCATGAAATACAAGTGGTTGATGGAATGCTGTTCCACAAAGAAAAAATAAAAGGCAGAATTGTGAAGCAGTTAGTTTTACCGGAAAACAGGCGGAAGACAGTGTTAGAAGTAGCCCACGACAAACCAGTTTGCGGGCATTTTGCTGGAAAGAAAACGCAACAGAGAATTAAGAATTCGTTTTACTGGCCGCCGAACATGCAGGAGCAGATTAGTAAATACTGCAAAGAGTGCCATTACTGCCAGGTGAACGCGAGACCTAGGACCAGAGACCAAGTGCCTATTACCCCGCTGGTAAGACCAGATGTTCCATTCCAGACCATCAATAATAGATTGTATTGGACAGTTAGATCCGGCGTTGTCAAGGGGGCACAAATATGCCTTGTGTCTGGTCGATGTGTGTAGGAGGTGGCCAGAGGTGGTTTGTATCATATCGCTAACGGCGAAGGCAGTGTGTGACGCGCTGGTTGAAATATTCGCGTGAATGGGAGTGCCAGGAACCGTCTCTCCGTTCAGGGTACAAACTTCACGGCCGAGCTCACACAGGAGTTGCTGCGTAGATTGGGGTGATCACCCAGGTTCTCAACACCAGAACACCCAGAGAGCAATGGTCTAGTTGAGCGATGGAATGGTACGCTGAAGCGGAGTTTGAGACAAGTGATTGCGGAATATGGGCGGGGATGGGATCGCTTAGTTCCTTGTTTACTTTGGGCCTACCGCGAAGTCCCGAATGAAACTACGGGAATGTCGCCATTTTAACTCGTGCATGGACGCGCGCCGAATGAACCAAAATCCATCCTTAACTTGTGGACTGGTGGCTGGACGCCCCCGTCCACGCTGGTTGAGTCAGCTGACAAATATCTGGTTAGATTAAGTAGACAAATGGCCAACATGACGCGAGTAGTAAAGGAACAGGCAGAACACAGACAGAGGTCGTACGCCAAGCGTTACAATCTCTGTGCAAACGAGAAAGCCTTCTGTAGAGGCGATCTAGTGCTACTAAGGGACACAAGTGGTAAAAATATGAACTTTCCTTGGTTGGGACCAGTGAAGATATTAGAAGTGAAAAGAAAGAACAGCTTTGTAGCCGAGATGCCTGACGGTGGCCGTAAGTGGATCCACGCCAACAAACTTAGGCCGTATGTGGCACGCGTTCACGCTGTTGGTGTTATCTTTGATGATCCCAACTTCGGTTCGGTGGACGAACTCCCCAGAGACGGGCGGGGAGCAGGTGAACCTGAGTCACAAAAAACCGTGGAGGAAAAAGAGATATAGCGTGGTGCAGCAGTTCGTACATGTCTTTTCTAGACGCCCAAGAAAGTGTGCAAAAGGACTGCACAAGATAACACTTGTTGAAGGCTCGCAACAAAACAGATATGCTTATAGGGTGCCGATAAAAAAGAGTGCGGAAGTAGAAAAGCAGATTGAACAGCTTTTAGAGTGGGGAATGGTCTACCCAGTTGAATCGGAGTTTCCTCATCCGGTGGTCTGCGTAGCGAAACAGGATGGAAGTGTGAGATTGTGCATCAATTATAGGCAATTGAACGCAATCACTGAAGTCAATGCCTCCCCTATGAATAATGCAACCGAAATTATCTGGATGGTCCCGAAGGCGTCGTACATAACAGTATTGGACCTAACCCGCGGGTATTGGCAAATACCAGTTGAAGAACGGTCTCAGAAATTTCCGACATTACGTATCCAATCGTGGGCAGTACGCTTGGACAGTTATGCCCTCTGGGTTGAAAAATTCAGCGACAACTTTTCAGCGTGTGATGAATGAAGTGTTGCAACCACACAGAGAATATTCAAGCGCATATATCGACGGCATTGCAATATATTCGTCTAAATGGGAAGACCACTTTTTGCATGTAAAGAGCGTTCTCGAGACCTTGAGTCGCGTAGGACTTATGGTAAAGTTGTCCAAATTGAGGTTTGCCAAGGGAATGATCATGTACCTCGGCCACCAGATCGGCTCCGGGGGCATGCTCCTGACCCCGTTCGTGTCAAGGCAATCTAAACCATGAAGAGGCCAAAGACGAAAAAAGAACTGAAGAGCTTTTTAGGGCTAATGAACTACTATAGAGACAACATTTCGAACTATGCTGAAGTGGTGTTGCCATTGACTGCGCGAATGGAGACAGGACTCCGAACATGTTACTGTGGGGTGACGAGGAGGAACAAGCGTTTCAAAAAGCAAAGCGTCTTCTGATAGAAGTTCCGGTTATGAGAGCGCCAGATGCCAGCCAGCCCTTTGTTCTGTCCACTGAAGCATCGGATAGAGCGATAGGGGCATGTCTCGTCCAAAGTGCAGATGATGGGAAAGAGTACCCCGGTGGCGTTTCTCAGTAAAAAACTAACTGCTCCCCAAACCCGGAGGGCCGTAATCCAACGTGAAGCTTACGCCGTTGTGTGGGCCTTGGGTCAGTTGGAAACGTGGCTCTTTGGGGCGGAGGGGGAAATTCACACCGACCATAACCCTTTGCAGTATTTGGCGTCAGCAGCACCAAATAGTGCGAGGTTGAGTCGTTGGGCGCTTGCGTTGCAAACATTTAACCTCAATGTACGGAACGTAAAAGGGACGAGAAACATCCCTGCTGATGCGTTGTCAAGGCTGTAGTGGGGTGGAATTTGGTTGGTGGTTTATGTACCTTAGAAGTTCTCAAGAAGTAGGTTTGTCAGTCTTTCTTTTGATCATTCACGCCGAATGGACGGGAATGTGCGCGCAGTTCGTTTTTTTTCCAAATGCTAAGATTGTAAAGGGATGCAAAAATTATGATTTTCTTTGAATTGGAAAAGAAAAAAAAGGGCGGGGGGGGGGGGGGGGGGGGGCATGTCATGCATGCGGCATGCATTTGGCAGCGGATGCAGTGCCATCGCCGAAGTCTTCCCTACTCCTTTTTGAAATTAGAAAATATCACGAAAGGTTCGTGTTTCCAACATTGAGGAAGTTCATACAGTTCTACCGGCGCCGCCGCCGCGAACACGGATGAGATCTCGTTGCTTTTTCACGCGCCGTCAGACGGCACCGCACCCAATTTGATGAAATGGAGGAAGGGAAGCAACTCCCTTTCCTTCTGTTGGTGACAGAAAGCAAAATAAGATTTCCTCCATTTCTCCTTCCTTTTTTAGAGTGTAGTTGTTGTCGATGTTCTAGTAGGCGTAGTGGGGCGTTCGATGTCCATCGTCGCTGGCGACAAATACTTGAAAAGGATTGCTGCCGCCCACAGGAATCGAACCTGGGTCCGCTGCGTAAGTAGTGGCGTTACTACTAAACTAGGTCACAGCGTCAACAACCCGCTTTAAACTTAGGGTTTTCGTAGTTGCCAAATGCTCACTGCACGCACTCTCTAAAAAGAAAAAAGAAAAGGAATAGCAGATAAC
This sequence comes from Ixodes persulcatus, assembly GCA_013358835.2. Taxonomy (NCBI): domain Eukaryota; kingdom Metazoa; phylum Arthropoda; class Arachnida; order Ixodida; family Ixodidae; genus Ixodes; species Ixodes persulcatus. The sequence goes on from JABSTQ010001011.1 coordinate 17,301, forward strand.
GAAACGCTGTCTTATCGCTATCCATGCCAAGAGCTCGCGCAGGGAGATCCGTTTTTACGCGCTTCGGTACAAAATAGAAATAAAAGCGTTCGGAACAAAATGACAAGAACTCTGTTTTGCTTAGTGCTCTTTTTGTTCACGTAGCTCACTGTCCCACAATGCGTGAATGCGACGCCGCTGCCCAACGACTTCGCCGTGACGTGTCGCAGCTATCGCTGTGACTGGACTCTGGATTATCACAGGACTGCTCCGTTTCTATACTATCGGTTGGAGTGAAATAAAAACAGCGGAGCGCGTGGCCACACAGATCTGCGTCTCCTGGAGGCCTCTGGAAGGTAATAAAGCTGGGAAAGGGGGGGGGGGAGAGTAAGGCGCTGCGAGGACGTGCGTCCTACTCGGATGTGTTTGACAGTCGAACAGCACAAACCTTGACGCTGCGCCGGTGGTGCGCTGGAAGTTCCATCACAGTAGGGTGCCTACATGTCTGTCAGTCTCAGGGTGAAGACATTCGTTGTTGCCTTGAATATGCCAGCGCGTGACGCTCTGGCGCACTCGGTGCGTGACTTGGGCGGTAAAATGGCGTCTATGCATTAGCCAAAGCTACGCGCTTAAGCTGAGTGACACCGAATTTCGCGCACTTCAAAATGCTTAAAAAAACGATTGGGCGGAAAAATGGCTGAAATGTCACCAATCGAGCGAAAGCGCGCGTGTGTATGAAGGCACTCTACATCAGTCACTTTAGTTGGATCGGACCGAGCCACGCGAGGAAGCTCGACCCTCCCAGCAGGAGCAAGCTGCTTGCGCGCGATTCCATGTAATCTCGCGTTGTTTTTTTTGTTTGTTTTTTGACACGCGTGATTTTAATGTGAGCAGTATAGCAGCAACTGTGCGACATTCGAAACAAAAGAAGAGAAAACCCTGTACGGCTATTTACGCCTAAGAAAAGTCAATTACTCAGCGGACTTTTATATATCAGTTTCCAGCGCCGGCATTCACCAAAATGCAGGTATACCAGCTCCTGCGTTCACCAACAATTTTAACCAAATGCAGCAGCTTTATCTTTGCGGACTTTCATCAAACTGTTGCCGTGTTCCCCGTACCGCACTACCGGATCCTTTGAAGCATGCTTTTAAGCGCGCGCTTAAAAGCATGCTTCAAAGACTCCAGCAGTGCGGCACGCGGAACACCGGTAACGGTTTGATAAAAGTTCCTAATGACAAGCCACATTTTGCAAGCAGCCAGGGTCTCGTTTACTGCGCCATTAAATTATCTCTCCGTGTGTCAGAAGCGTGAAATAGAAGTTAAAGCATATTGTTCGTGCACGGAAGACTTATGGAGCTTGATGGACGACAGTTATCAGGACCACGCAGATAGAGTGTAACGCAGATGTCCTCGTAAAAAAACGAGAGTGCATGGCTCCTAAAAAATAATGCGTATTGAAAAATGCGTCAGAAAAAAAATAACAAACTCCGCACGTTAGGAGGAAGTGTGACGATTCGGTCAGGCTCCACGGACGCGCGCGCGGAAGCAGCCTGCTCCTGCGGAGCTTCTGTTGCGAGCGGCGAGCTTCCTCAAGGGTCTCGTGCGGAGCCAACGAAAGTGGCTGTGATCTAGCTTCCAGCGCACCATTGGCACTAAACAGCGCAGCGTCGAAGCTTGGGTTGTGCGGTTCGATGGTGAAACACATCCGAGTAGGAGGCATACCCTCGCAGTGCCCTACTCTCCACCCCGCAGTTTTATCAGTTTCCAGAGGCCTCCAGGTTGCTATGCATGAGTGGACGTTCACGCACTCCGCTGTCCGTATTTCATTTGAACCCGATAATATTGCCACGCGCGTCGCTGAGCGAGCGCGTACGTGGCCGAATGGTTACCGTGCTTGACTGTCGCGCGAAATGTCTAGGTTCGATTCCAGTTGGCGGACTGCCCTTTTATTTATTCTTTCAACTTAACGTTCTCGTAAGTTCGAACACATTCTCCTCTTTTCGAGTTCTGAATGTTCTACGCGCCGAATGTTCTAGGCTGAATGTTCCGGAGACACACGCGGGTACAAAAGGTGATCCCCGTGGCGAGCCGGAGTCAGTCTCGCCCCAGCGATCCATCCTGCTATTACGCCGCTATCGACGCCCGTGACGCCCAATTGTTTTCTTCTGTTCCTTTTTTGTTTTGGACACGAGTTCGCGCCGTTAAACGTTGAGTTTATTTCGATTTTTGTTGCGTCATCAATTGTCATTAGTGACAGTTTAGGTGGAGGTGCGGGGTAACGCTTTATATGCCCGTGAAGCGTAAACCTACAAAGACATATCGGCCAAGTGAAGTGCTCAGCCCCGGAAGGCTTCCCTTCGCAGAAGACACCGACGCCCGATCAAATCGCCGCAACCAAGGCCTACCCCCGGAACTCGGACCCCTGCTGTAGAAACGAAAAAAGAAGACCGCGACGATGACCACTCCACCTGTCGTTGTCCATCCCGTCGCTGCCCATACGCCCGCGTCCTTCCATGGTGAGCCTTATGAAGACACCGAGGACTGGCTACAGCAGTGCGAGCGAGTGGCCCAGCACAATCGATGGACGGACGAACAGCGCCTGCAGAGTCTTTACTTCGCGCTCGAAGGGACGGCCAGGCACTGGTTCGAGAATCAAGAGGCTTCCTTGATCTCGTGGACCGCCTCCAAAGATGCGCTGAGACGGACATTCACCAACCAATATCGACGGGAGAGGGCCTAGGACCATCTTCGAATGAGGACACAGGGCGCAAACGAGACTATCACCAGTTTTGTTGACGATGTGACACGCCTGGTCGCTCGCGCCGACCTTCAAACCACCGACGAAAAGAAGCTGCGGATCCTAAACTGAGGTCTGAAGGATGACATCTTCGGTGGTCTTGTTCGCAACCCCCCATCCACCGTCGAAGATTTTGTCACGGTGGCCACGAACATGGAACGTGCCCTCCTCGCAAGAGCCAGCCACCACCATCGGCACTCCAGCGTCGCTGCTGCTTTTGCATCGGGCTAAGACATCAGCCCTAGCATCCACGGCCTTCGCGACATCACCCGCGACGTCGAGTAAGAGGAGCTTAAGAAGCTTTTGCCGACTGCTGAACGCCCGGCCTCAATCTTCATCGCCGAGGTCGTCCGAGAAGATCTTCAGCGAGCCTTCCAGCCAGAACCTCCCGTCACCGTGGACGCACCCGAAGAGCCGACGCTGACCTACGCCGCCATGGCCCGACGAGAGCCGCAAGATAACCGCAAGGTCACAGCACCACCCCGAGGAGACCCTCCCATGCCGCAGTGTCCTCGACACCAGGAAGGACAAGTTCATTACGTCCGCCCGGAGCGACCCTCGCCGAGTAAGACCGACGTGTGGAGGACGGCCGATCGACGCCCGTTGTGCTACCACTGCGGGGAAGCCGACCACATCCGCCGTCGTTGCCCCTACCGGCAAATGGTGCTGCGCGGCTTCCACCCGAACGACCCACGCCCGCGCTATGGTGAGTGACCACAGGAGATAGAAGAGTACCTTCGGCGACCTCAGTCTCCCCCGCCTGCACTAAGCCGCGGGTTCCGGTCGCCGTCACCACAACGTCCAGCTTCGCCGATGCACGGACCCCGTCGTGAGAGCCTGTCGCCCTTGTCCCGCCGGGAAAACTAAGCCCCGCAACTCCCGGAGGTGAAGTTGCCGTGGACGGACGAAGTAAAGAGCCTCCACGAACGCCTGAGCGCTCCCACACTCCCGACGCCACACCTCGCAACGACGTTCCGGCAACGGTGCCCAACAACTTAAACGTTGTTATCAACGGCAACGACGCATCGGCATTCGTTGACACCGGAGCAGACAACTCAGTCTTGAGAGGGAGGCTCTCTCACCGCCTGCAAAAAAAGTCACGACGCCGCGGGTTGGACCGCAGATATGAACCGCTGGAGGACACATCATCACGCCAGTCGGAAGGTGCACTGCTCGTGTCGAAATTAAAGGCGAGACGTGTCCTGTGAAATTCGTCGTTCTACAAGACTGTTCCAGAGACGTCATTCTCGACATGGACTTCCAGTGTGAATGCGGCGCCGCCATCGACCTTGCAGAACACAGATTGACGCTGCGGCCGCCTGTTCCGCCTTCAGAGAAACCCCAAACTGCGTTAGCCGCCGTCCGAGTCGCAGCCGACCACGTGAATCTGCCGCCGCGATCAAGTGTTGTTGTACCCGTCGTGACCGATGCAGCTACCAGCGGCGAAGTTGTTCTGGAAGATAACCTTCAATTGATCCTGGGAAGAGGAATAGGCGTCGCAAAAAAAGTAGCTGAACTTCAGGATGGGCGCAGTGTGGTCCTCGTTACGAATTTCCGACGTGAAACGCAACATCTCACTAAAGGTGCAGGTGTGGGCCATGTCGAGGCACTCCGAAACTCCGCCGAAGTCGCCGCGATTGCTGAAGAATCATCGCCGCCTCATCAAGACTTTACGTCGCCAGCGCAACTCGACATTGGCCGCAAGCTCCCGGGCCCAAAACGACAGCAGCTGAGTGACCTCCTCGCCGAATACGGCGACTGCTTTGCGACGTCGTCGAAGGTGCGCGAAACTACCGTTGCGAAGCATCGCATTATTACCGCGGACGACGCACCCCTTGTGCATCGATCGCCGTACCGAGTCTCCGTAAAAAACAAAAAAAGAATGTCATCGAGGAGCAAGTGCAATAAATGCTGAACGACGACATAATCCAGCTTTCCAGCGGTCCATGGGCCTCTCCCGTCGTACTCTGTTAAACAGAAGGACGGGACGCTTAGGTTTTGCGTGGACTACCGACAGCTGAACGCAGTCACGAAGAAAGACGTCTACCCACTTACCCGCCTAGACGACACGCTAGATCGGTTGCGCTACTCTCAATATTTTTCTTCGGTGGACCTGAAGACCGGCTACTGGCAGATCGAAGTCGACGAACCGGACCGAGAAAAGACAGCTTTCGTCACGCCAGACGGACTGTACGAGTTCAAGGTGAGGCCTTTTGGACTATGGACGGCGCCAGCAACTTTCCAGCGTGTCATGGACACCATACTGGCTGGGCTGAAATGGCAGAGCTGTCTCGTCTACCTTGACGATGACGTAAAGGTTTCAAGGGACTTCGACGAGCACTTGCGACGACTCCGAGCTGTTCTCCAAGCCATACAGACCGCCGGGCTCACCCTCAAGCCATCAAAGTGTCGGTTCGCCTATGACGAACTGAAGTTCCTATGCCACGTGGTTTGCAAATATGGCGTTCGCCCAGACCCAGAGAAGACTCGCGTCGTCGCGGCATTTCCAGCGCCGACAGACAAGAATGCCGTGCGAAGATTTCTTGGGCTATGTGCGTACTATTGGCGCTTTGTTCGCGCCTTCGCAAGGATTTCCGCACCGCTCACAAACCTCACAAAGGACGCCCAAAACTTCGACTGGGCCGAGGAGCAACAGCAGACATTCGACGAGCTGAAACGACAACTCCAGACTCCTACGGTTCTTGGACACTTCGATCAATATGCTGAAACCGAGATTCACGCGGGCACAAGTAACGCAGGTCTTGCGCGGTACTGGTTCAAGTGCAAGAAGGCAACGGCGAGTCATCGCCTACGCAAGTCGGACACTGTTCAAAGCAGAGAGATATTACTCCACGACTGAAAAGGAATGTCTTGCGGTCGTCTGGACAATCACGAAGTTTCGCCCGTACTTGTACGGGAGCCCGTTCCGCGTTGTCACGGACCACCACTCGCTGTGCTGGCTGGCGAACGTAAAGGACCCTTCAGGACGCCTTGCTCGATGGAGTCTCCGACTGCAGGAGTTCAACATGACTGTGGTCTACAAGTCAGGCCGCAAGCACAGCGACGCCGACTGCCTTTCCAGAGCCCCTGTCGAGACATCTCCCGGTAGCAGCGACGACGATGACGAGGAGTGCTTTATAGGTGCAGTGAACACCGACGACATGGCACGACGTCAAAGGTACGATCCTGGGTTGCGCTCGCTAATCGAGCACCTCGAAGGACGAGGGAGTACTATCCACCGTGTCTTCACGAGAAACCTGCCGACCTTCGTCCTCCGACAAGGTGTACTTTACGAGGAGAACTTTGGAGACAACAGCTTGCCATGGCTGTTAGTAATTCCTACTGACCTAAGAGAGGAGTTCTTCCAAACCTGCCACGACGATCCAACGTCCGGACACCTTGGTTACAGCAGTACGCTGGCCCGAATTCGTGGAAGGTATTACTGGCCCAAGCTCCCGTAGAACGTTCACCTCTACACACAATCGTGACACGAGTGCCAGCGACGCAAGAGACCGCCGACGAAGCCGGCAGGTCTCCTGCAGCCGATTGCTCCACCGACCGCACCGTTCCAGCAGATTGGAATGGATCTACTTGGTCCTTTGCCACCATGTACACAAGGAAACAGATGGATAATCGTCGCCACAGATTAATTCATTCGGCACACCGAAACAAAAGCTCTTCCTTCAGGGACTGCTGTGGAAGTCGCCAAGTTTTTCATCGAGTCCATCGTCCTCCGGCATGGCGCTCCCGATGTTCTGATCTCAGACCGAGGATCATCATTCATGGCCCAGCTGACGCAAGAAATCCTTCGTCTCAGCCACACCAGCCATCGTCGCACCACTGCGTACCACCCGCGACCAACGGGCTGACGGAGAGACTCAACAAGACTATCACCGACATGCTCTCCATGTACGTCGACGTGGAGCACAAAACATGGGTCGAGGTGTTGCCTCATGTCACATCTGCCTACAACACGGCCGTACAAGAGACCACCGGGGTAACACCCTTTCAACTGGTGCATGGTCGCAAGGTAACGACAATGCTGGTCGCGATATTACCCCACGAACCGGCTGTGGACGGAAGCGACGACGCCCAGGTGGTTGCCCAAAGGGCAGAAGTCCGTCAGCTCGCCAGACTTCGCATTAAAGCTCAACAACGTGTCGACACTGGCCGCTACAACATTCGTCGTCGGGACGTCCTCTTCTAGCCCGGAGACAGAGTGTGGGTGTGGACACCGATTCGCCGCCGTGATCTCAGCGACAAACTCCTGAGGCGCTACTTTGTACCCTACAAAATCCTTTGTCGAATCGGTGATCTGAACTATGAGGTGATGCCCGACGGAACACGGACTTCATCACGCCGCCCTCCACAACCTGAAATCGTCCACGTCGTACGCCTCAAGCCGTACTACGATCGATAGGACTATGAATTGTGTTTTGTAATACGCTCGATAGGATCGTGTTGTACACGTCTACGTAGTTTGCCATCATTTTCGTTCGTTTTGCTGTTTTGTTTCCCAGCACGTCGCATCGATATGATGCGCCTTTAAAGGGGGGAGTAATACCACGCGCGTCGCTGAGCGAGCGCGTACGTGCCCGAATGGTTACTGTGCGTGACTGTCGCGCGAAAGGTCTAGGTTCAATTCCAGTTAACGGACTGCCCTTTTATTTATTCTTTCAACTTGGCATTCTCGTAAGTTCGAGAACATTCTCGTCTGATCGAGTTCCGAATGTTCTACGTGCCGAATGTTCTAGGCTGAATGTTCCAGAGACACATGGGGGTACAAAAGGTGTATCTGCATGTGGCGTTCGGACCGCTCGGACGCAGAATGGCTGGCTCCCACGGAGCAGTGATAACGGCCAGCTCTGGCCGCGGTTTATCTGTTCTTTCTTCGACGGACAATTAGCGTGGTGTTGTCCCATTTCTGCCAGCAGGAATGTTTTCTGTGAACACCGTCTTTTTTCGTTGCGACGTGACCGGCCGCCCTTACCGGGTAGACCACTTTAGGGCCGAACTGGAACGCCTTGACGTGATGAGGGAGATAGCGGCGATTGGCGTCTACCAGATGAACCACCTGTGGATGCTGACACTTCACACCGCAGGAGCAAAGCAGAAATTAGTGGAAGCACGAGGACTCTCTGTGAAAGAGAAGAGATGCTTATTGCTTGACCCGGACAAATCTGAAGTCCGGCTAAAAGTGCACTGGGTACCGTTCCGTGTTCCGGACGACGATCTCTTCAGAGCTTTTGAGAGGTACGGGAAGGTTCAGGAGGTCACTGGCGAAACCTGGAGGACGGAAGGCTTTCAAGGCATACAGTCGCCCACGAGGATGGTGCACCTTTGCCTGAAACAGGGCGTCACCATTGATAGCCTGCCCCACCTGCTCAAAGTCTGCGGCGGATGTGTCCTGGTTGTGGTTTCCGGACGCGCACCCCTGTGTTTGCGGTGCAAATCGAGAGGACACATCCGGAAGGATTGCAGGGCACCCTGGTGTCAGCACTGCAGCAGAGTTGGGCATGCACCTGAAGATAACGGGCGTTCCTAAGTACGCCACCGTCACCGGGGATCGTTCTATGGATGATGTGCAAGACCTCGAGATGGACGAGGAGGAAGCAGAGGATACGGCACAGAGCGAACCTCACCGGTAACCGCCCGCTCTACCAACAAACGGGCAGGAGAATTCCGGAACGTCAAGTTCTGCTACGGGTCCCTCCGAGTCCAACGCTGAGCCAGATCCCAACGCTCAAGGGACAGGCAGCCTCAGCGAACCAGTCGGAACAGCTGTCGTATTGACGGAATAAGTCGCAGAGACCCCCGAGGCTCCGCTGAGCAAGGAGCATCAAGAGTAGACTGAGATCGACGCCGACAATGCATCTGACTGATGACTTCCCAGCTTCGGAACCCTTCGACCCGTTCTCTCTCACTCCCTCTCCGGACAGGCCACATATGGTAGAACAAAATTGGAAGGGTGGTTTGACCAGGGAAGGACGTTCTAATCCAATGCCCCGTAATCCACCTGAAGACCGCCGGCGACAAGACATAGTGTAGACGGTGACTCCGCCAAGAGCCCTAGACGCCAAGAAGCATTCGCTAAGCGGTGACCTTTTTTTAATTCCTTTTTCCGCATTTCATTTCTTCACATTACGCGCCTCAAAATTAAGCAACTTAAGATGCCACGTTTAACTCGGTTAGTTCAATTTCTAGGATAAGGAAACAGTGGCTCCTAAATTTGCTTTTGAAAGAAAACGTAAATATAATTTGACTTCAGGAAACCAAACTTTCTTCTGAGACCCATGTGAATGACATGAACTTTTTTTCTAAAGACACTATAATTCATTTCACTCAAAGTCGGTTGGGCACAGTTGCGGCAGCGCAAGTTTGACAAGAAA
>JABSTQ010001012.1:0-85725 GCA_013358835.2 Ixodes persulcatus
AAAAAAAAAAGAAAACGGCCGAGCCGTAAGCAACGGAGCCACCGCTACAACTCGCCCAGTGATGGCGTTGGTTTCAAGCAGACCAGCGAACCGCGCGGGATCATGGGAAGGCAACGGTCACGTGTCGCCCCCGATTCAATTGAAGCGAGGGGAAAGAGAACTTTTGAGAGGGAAAGGGTACGGGTTAGAAGAAAGTTCTCTTCCCCATTTCAGACTATGGTTGGTGTTACCTTTGTCTCGGTGGACGCTAGCGGCCCAGGTTTCAAGGGTGAGTTTCCCAACCCCAGAAGGCCACGCGCTGCCTCGCTTCGCCTCCCTCTTTTGTTCGGCTACATCATGACACAAGAGTGCAAGCAATCTCCATCCGTCCGTCGTTTCCGAAAGCGTGTCCCATAATGCCTCTCAGCGCCGGTTGAGGGCGTTGTGAACGTTTTCAAGGGGTATTTTGATGTGTAATTATACACATCTTTTTAGCACTGAATTGATCACACAGAAAACAAGTTCACGAATACGCATTGCTTTATTTCTATCACATACTGCACTTAGCGGGGATCCGCATCAATGTTGACCGCTCAGAAATCAAAAACCCGCAGCAAGAATCTTGAAAAACCCATCAACACCAATACAGAATTTAACGCTGTGCAAAATGGCTTCAGTTCTATTTTGACGTGGCTGTAAAAAATATTAACCCCTTCAATAATAACGCTAACTTGGTTTGGGAATATTTACGCAGCGTGATGCTTGTCAGCCTGGTTTTTTCATGAAGTTACGTTAACACAACATAAAAATCTTTAAAAAATATCGCCGCCTGCAAGACGACACAACTACCGCTCCATGGGCCACACCTTTCCTTCCTTGTGCTTACCGCGGAACCTAGGTTATTCGCAACTGGGGTGGTAGTTCCAAGATGACGGAAGAGACGGGGATATTTTCGAGGATGCCCCGTGCGCCTGCTCACTGACGCTGTTCAGCGCGCTAAAAAATATTTATTTGTCTACGAATGCGAAGCGGTTAGGAAGGTATATTACGGGTGACGGAGATGCTGATGCACGTTAGGAAAACAAGCATGCTGTCATTTAAAAGTTGCCGAAACCTCAAATTGCGAAGCTTTGTGGTGAGCGAGCGCGTTTTACGCACCGGCCACGTCAGTGTTTGTGACAGAATATTTTTGAGGATGATGAAGATATGTTTGCGCTTTGCCTTGCCATTAGTGCTACAAAAAGAAAGCCACGAACGGTGACCGCCAAGCTTCGGAAGGGCAGCGTTAACAGTATTGGTGTCTTCGCGTCACAGCCTCACAACTCGCTGCTCACCGTCTCGGTTTTAGTGTATTGCAACACATAATCAAACTGCTCTATGGTTATTGATAGAAAGTCTGTTACCGCAGGCCACTGCGCGGTGTAGCATTACAACCGCAAGCTCGCGATGCGCCTTTGAAGCACAATTTTCAGTGCGCGCCAGGAGCGTTGCCGTGCTCATCACTCTAAAAAAAAAAAAAAATGTTGTAGTCTTTACATTCCTTGTCACCAGTGTTGGGAAGTACTTGAAGTACATTGTACTTAAAGTACTACTTGAAGTAGGTTTAGGAAACTTGTACTTTACTTGAAGTACATTCTCTGAGTATGTACTTCTACCTTACATTAAGTATTTTTTCTGGTAATTTCCGAGGAAAGTACAATTCCCGACCTCAAAGTACTTTCCCAAATTTGGTTTTGTCAAATTTGTATCACGAAATGATGCTTTGTCAACTCCAAAGAAATATTGGGACGGATATTCCAGTCTTGCCACAAACGTGACCAGACGATGCATCACTCCGTTTCTTTTTCTGGGGGGTGGCTTTCCCGTAGCTTCTTGAACTCTCACTACTTCTCGGTCGGTCAGAGCAAGCGAGTAGGTTTAAAATATTAGAAGAGAAAAATTAATTATAATTCAGCACCTGAGACTGGGGTGCGGAAAAATTAAACTTTCTAGTCGAAGAAAAAGACGACAGAGAACGTCACAATGTTTTGAGACATTCTCTTTTTTTTTTCCTTCGACTTGAGAGTTCCTTAATTTTTTCGCACCCCAATCTCAAGTGTCACATTATGATTAATTATCACCAGCTCGCTTGCACACTGACGTTTTTTTAAATTAAATATAGGATAGTCCTCTATGAAAGGATTGCTTGCGGAAGCTACGGGGCTGACGTCATGCGCTCTCCTAGCACATGTAACCCCCTTGGGTGCAACAAACCGGTGCAAGCGGACCCCAAATTCAGAAGCGGGATTTGGCTCCTTTCCTGAAAATAACTACTCTGTGGCCGCTTGACTTTATCAAATATTCGCGGCTCTTTTTGCAAATTGGACATGCACCCCTGATTATCTCTGGGCAATGCGTACCAGTTAACAAATCACTGTATAGAGAAATGAAAGGGCATCATAAAAGATTGTATTAAAATACTTGTACTTTACTTTGGAAGTACATTGTATTTATAGTACTTTACTTCAAGTACATTGCACCCAGTGCACTTACTACTTTACTTGAAGTACATCACGTCTCATTAAATTTGTACTTTACTTGAAGTACATTTTAGGTATACTTTACCCAACGCTGCTTGTCACATGTACGACACTCTAAAATTTGAGTTCGCCGTGCAGCCCGCTGCCGACAAACTGACGGCCGCAACTTTTACGAGAAGCTTGATTACGGCGCAATATAAGATATTAAACAGCTAAAGTACGCATCAAAGAGTACCAAAAAAAATCCACCAAGGTTTTGCAGTAAAGATAAAAAAAAACAATTACTTCTTTTTACAGTCATTTGCAGTTACTTAAGCTATTTTAATTAGTTACACAATTCGGCTATCAAGCTGCTCGTGAAAGCTGGTAGCGTCGGTTGAACGTCAGTGCGCTGTAAGTCCAACTGAAGTTCAATGGTGTCGTATTTTATGCAAAAAGTGCCTATTAATATAATCGGCGTGTTTAGGGGTTTTATTTATTGCTCTAGTAAAAATAAATATATTAATATACCGTACATTTGTTGTTCCGTGTTATTTGCAACATTGTGGTCCCTCTGGCCAAAACTGCGCGTTCTAAGCTCTCGTCATGAACGGCTGGCTAACACAGACGCGCTTAAAATGCTTCGAGCATTTCTTTATTTGCTTTGTAATTACCTGAAAGCAAATACGCGTATCTTACCTTTTAAAAAGTGCTTGGAATAAATGGTCATGTTCCTTGTAACCGCCTTATAAACGCGAACCCATTCCCGATTTGTTTTGCTCGACATACTCTTGCGCGACAAGTTTTCTCCTACTTATGGCAAAGAATAGACTTTCCGTAGACCGTACTATAGACCCCTTTCAAAATATCTGGCAACGGTGAAAATCCGCTAAACGAGTGCCGCAACATTGGGCGGCCGACACCATCTTGCAGGGTTGTTCCGGACGCCCGGACGCGCGTGCGGCTGTAGGTGCTGCTCTCTCCAACGACACTTTCTTATTTACCTCGCTCCTGCATGGCGTGGTCGGTGCTTCCGTTCTGTGCGACCTTACCAACGTCTGCTTCGTGTTACTCCGAGGTAAATTTCGTTGAGGTGCCCGCGTCGGCTACCGGTCGTAGGGGACATTTTAGCGTCCGCTTGGGCGTTTTCGGGTTGTCGGCGCTGTTTCTTGACGTCGCGTCTCTCTGACGTAAATGTTGTCGAAGTGCTCGCGTCGGCTACCGGTCGTAGGGGGCTTTCTTGGCATCCGCATCGGCGTTATCGGCTTGTCGGCGCTCTTTCCTCACGTCGCGTCTCTCTGAAAGGAATGTAGTCCAAGTGCTGGCGCCGGCTAGCGGTCGTAGGGGGCTTTTTGGAGTCCGCATCGGCGTTTTCGGGCTGTCGGCGCTGTTTCTTTGCGTCGCGTCTCTCTGAGGGAAATTTCGTCGAAGTGCTCGCGTCGGCTACCGGTCGTAGGGGACATTTTAGCGCCCGCTTTGGCGTTTTCGGGTTGTCGGCGCTGTTTCTTGACGTCGCGTCTCTCTGAGGGGAATGTCGTCGAAGTGCTCGCGTCGGCTACCGGTCGTAGGGGACCTTTTTGCGTCCGCTTTAGCGTTTTCGGGTTGTCGGCGCTGTTTCTTGACATCGCGTCTCTCTGAGGGGAATTTCGTCGAAGTGCTCGCGTCGGCTACCGGTCGTAGGGGACATTTTAGCGTCCGCTTTGGCGTTTTCAGGTTGTCGGCGCTGTTTCTTGACGTCGCGTCTCTCCGAAGGGAATATCGTTGAAGTGCTCGCGTCGGCGGCGGTCGTAGGCAACATTTTAGAGTCCGCTACGGCGTTTTCGGCTTCTCGGCGCTGTTTCTTGACGTCGCGTCTCTCTGAGGGGAATGTCGTCGAATTGCTCGCGTCGGCTAACGGTCGTAAGGGACTTTTTTGGCGTCCGCTTTGGCGTTTTCGTCATGTCGGCGCAGTTTCTTGACGTCGCGTCTCTCGGACGGAAATGTCATCGAAGTAATCGCGTCGGCCAGCGGTCTCACCGGATTTTTTGCTGTCCGCTTCGGCGTTTTCAGCTAATCGGTGCTGTTTCTTGATGTCGCGTATCTCCGAGGGGAATGCCATCAATGCTGGCGTCGGCTAGTGGTCGTAGGGGACTTTTTGGCGTCCACTTCGGAGTTTCCGGCCTGTCGGTGCTATGTTTGTTTACGTCGCGTCTCTCCAAGTGGAATGCCGTACCGGCGCTGCCGCCGCCAACCCTGCAAGATGGCGGCTGACGCTGATTGCCGCTGCGTTCAACAGATGGCGCTGTTTTTTGTAAAGGGTCTATAGAGTTCTTCATTATTAGCGGGAACGTTTTTCGTCACGTTGAGCACAGATTGAGCCGGCGGCCATGCACAAGACCAGAAATCCGCAGCGTAAGCGATACACGAAAAGTCCCTAATGAAATTAGACACCCCGGTCCGTCGTTCAAGGCTGTTGCAAGGCGGAGAACAAGAATTCCTTTTTTAACGCGCTCACTTTTTTTGTTAAAACGGCATCACGCATCAAGGCCGACAGTCCCTGCCACTGTTTCCGCGCCTCCGCCGCCGCTGCCGTCCCCGCTCCTCTGGTTCTCCGTTCGTCCGCGGGAGGGCGAGCGGCGCGCTGGAGTTGCGAATACACCTCTCCAAGAAACACTCGACCCCAGGGGCAGCAAACCGTTTTCGAGCCCATTCACTGGGTTTGAGGCTAGACTGTCACCGGCGTCCCTGCTAACCCTAATCGAGTGGACTGTGCTTTCGATAGGCGCAGCCTGCGTAGGCTCAGTTTCAAACGCTGCTGGCGGCTAAATTCTCGTCTTTTCCAGCTGTATTTTGTGTTTAATGGTGCATGTATTTTCCCGAGGTCACTGAGAAAGCATTGTACCACATTTGAAAAATAAAAAAAAAACAATAAAAAACCTATAAACTATTTTTGTTGGGTACGCTCGTGACAGAACGAATGCGACTGGAATGTATAGTTCTAGTTTTTTGTTGTTTTCTTTACGATAAGTTTTGACGGCACCGCGCGATTCGCCGCATGTCAAACGACAAAACGCTTAGCTGGAAAAAATAATTTTTTTCACGCTCACAAATAACGTGTTTACCAATGGACAGGACACGGACATAGAATTTAGCAAGTGTTAACATTTGAACATTATATTGTAAGTACCACACGATGCAGCGTTATCCGAAACGAATTTATTTGAGAAAGATCTCAAATAACACAGTCACAGTCGACGACAGTCACATCTTGACGATCGGACGGAATTCAAGATGACTTCGCTTTGGGGCACGTTTTGGGAAGAGCTTCCTTTTTTCACAACAGCACCAAGGCAAAGGAACGAACGCGACTGACCCGTTTCCCACCCCAACCCGGAACACTATTTTTGGAGATGACTGAGGATTCTACGCGGATTATCTCTGGGAGGGGGGAGAACAATGTTCGCAAAATCGCGTCGAGGGCCGTTCGGCGTCCTTCACCTCCTTCGTTTCCCGTGAAAGCTTGAATGGCAGACACTTACCAGCCTTATTTCTCACAATGGAAGATAACACAAAAAGGGTCCGCAGCACGAATAAAAAAAATTAAGTGGAAACTTTCAAGAGGGGCTAGAAAACGTCGAATGCAAAACCGCAAAAATGTAGGTAGAGAACCGCGCTGAGCGGGTCATCACAGTCCCAGAGGGTGGCAGAAAATTTCTAGCTGATAGAGGGCGCGAGAGTCGCACCAGCCGCATCAGCATCAGCAACATGGCGGCGGCCTAGGAGCGGTTTTTGGAAAGGTGTATATAGACCTTTTTTGCGTGTACGTCGCCATCTTGCGTTTTGTGGCGTCGGCCGCGCCGCCTAGCGTGCGATTCGTGTGCGCCCATCTTGGTATGCGGATACAACCTTTGCTAGCCCGAGAGCCTGCATCGTTACGTTCCGATTTCGCCCCGGTTATCATTTTATTGTTTCTCTGTTTAGTGTGTATTTTTACTGCGGTGAAGTAAGTGGCATATTTAGGGGCTTTGGCGTCGTTTTATTGCTTTGCCTTCATGGCGCCCGGTGCTGCGGCAACGGCGCCGAGCCAGTCAAGCTGGTCAAGCGGCTCAACGCCATCGATCGACATCGGAGGTATGTTCCCCCTTTTTGTTCGCGATGCGACATTTTTCTGCATACGGGTCATAAAAAACTTGTGTGCGCGGGCCATTGCGACCCAGTACGTCAAAGTCGACGTTTCGGTGTTGCCGAGAGTTGAAGCCGCGTTGTGCCCGAGCAGGGGCAGACGTGCGCCGAAGGTGCAAAGCGCTCGTCCACGCGCTGGACGACGTGCGAGCCTCGTCGCGGCGAGGCTCGCACCTCGTCTTGCTTGTGGTCTACGCAGTATGCAGTGAAACACGGGCGTAGAGACGTTGAATGATGAGAATGGAACAGTCGAAACTAAAAATAACAATCAATTCCTCGCGCGACTTTTTTTTATTATTATTCTATTTATTATGGTTATTTAGAAGTAAACAACTTGTTCCGTGGTTCCGTGAACAATTAAGAGGCTAGGGACCATCTACACAGATCAACAGAATGAAAAGCAAAAGTACACTAGCCAGTAACTTGCAGTGCACTGAGCTTCTCCACTCTGGCACATGATAAAAAAAATGTTTCTGTGAGTGGTTGTGGGTGGCAAAACCTAAAACTATGCCTGTAGATGCCTGTTCTAACCGTATGATGATTTTCAATGTGCTGGTATCTGTGAAACTTCAATGCTATCACTGTTGTATTCTATGTCCAGGGAACCGCCAGTACCCACACCCGGCATGTATAACGAAATGGGAAGATGACCTCAAGAAGTGGCCAGATATTCGTGCTCCACAAATCATTTACTACCTTCTGCACACCAAGGCCTGCGATATGGAAGACGTCAAGGCGTACAAAAGTCTCGACTCTTATAACTACCTGAAGAGCGGCTGGGTTGGGGCAGTGCTGGTACATGAGGTGGACCAGGGTACCGTACTCCTGAAGGGAACTGTGCAAGGGTCGCAGTCTGTGAACAGGACTAACAACGTGTGGGTGTGTGCCAAAAAGGATGGTGAAGTTATCACTGGAGGGTGCACCTGCATGGCTGGGAAAGCGCAAGTGTGCAGCCACGTCGGGGCTGTGCTTTGGAAGGTGGACTTCGCAGCAAGTGCAGGCCTCACAGGGCAGATGTGTACTGATGCAGCGATGAAATGGAACCAGGGAACAAAACAGAATGTTGTGCCAGCTGCCCTTCACAGCATTGGCTTCAAGCTTCGAAAAGGGATTGCCACAGATACTGACACACACGTGCCAGGTCCCAAGCGGATCCATGCTTTCAGCGATGACCGGGAACTACAAGAGTTCCATTCAACTGCTCCATTCCAGGGCTTGTTCTGCATACCAGGCAAGCATAGGCATCTTAAAATTTGTATATCATTGCAATTGGTTCAGCATTTATGGCTTAAAGCAGTGGTTTTCAGCCACTGGTGGCTTGGGGGCCCCTTGTGGGCTGGTGCATTGATGGGGAACTCCTTCCATGCCAAAGGCCAGAGGGGACGTGTATCTGGCGATTACGACTGTAAGATAAAGGATGCCACTAGCATATTTGCTCCAACATTGACTATAGCGTAGGTAGGCCCCCGTATGAAATAAATGATTAAGAATATTTTGCAGCATGCCTACTCACCTTAGCTAAAATTTACCTATCAACTGCACTGGCCACGTCATATAAACCACATGCCTCTCGAAGCTGTGGTGCTTGCAACGAGACGCTCGCGTCAAGCTTACTACTTTGCACCAGCGCTCTTGCGTTAATCTTCCCGCATTGCACCGGTAAATGCAGAGAAGCGGCTACCACACGGGAGCATCTCGTCTCAATTAGCTTGATAAGGTCCGAAATGATTTATTTTCATGATATTAGATCGATCCTTGACTTTAATAAACAGTGCAGAGAAAAATCACCTATATTCAAGTAAATGCGGTAATTCTCCAATAAAAGACTTGATTTATAGTCATCTACAAAAAAAAACATCACACAAAAGTGTGACATTTTTTTGCTTAGCTTGACTGACGACCGAGGGCATTGTGGACCCTAGAAATACCTTTGCGGGCCCCATGGCGTCCGGGGACACCAATTTCAGAACCACTAGTTTCAACCATGGACTGGACCAGTTGGTATAAACTGACATGATGAGAATGACAGCCTTTAAATATGATGACAGAGAGTAGAAACATGTGACAGGACAAGTGCTGCAAGCTCCAAGTATGAAGACGAAGAATACAAACACACAACAAGTACTTGTCTTGTTGCATGTGTTTTTATTGTTTGTCTTTGTACTTCAAAGCTGTGCATTTCCAACCATGCTGGCATTCCTTCTCACTTCATAAAAGTTCCTTGTTACGTCCATTGGGAGCACAATATTACTAGTTTAAAATAATCCCTGGGAGATTTCTTGGCATTGCTTATCAATCACTGTGCCGTAAGGGCACAGGGAAGTTAATTATGTCATAACACATGTTCAACATTTATTATAACCTAGTTAATGCATGTTAGGCAGAATACATGCTTAGAACGTATCATGGCTTCCTCAGTGCATTGTTCTGAATTATTTGTTTATATTGCAGGGACATTGTTGCATGAAACTCTGACAGCTCCTGCGCAGCTGCAGGCTTGCCCCGTTGCCCGAGTGCCTGACCCACCTCGCCACCAAAGCCATGACAAAGCAGAACCTCTGCCTGAAAGCTGCCCAGCATGCAACATCTTTTACACAGATTTTGTGGTACTGACTGATGCAGCTGTAGTTGCACTTGAAACAAGGACGAGGGGCAGAACGAATGTACTTTGGGCAGACTCGCGTAAATTGCGTGTAACGGCATCCAATGTTAAGCGCATCCCAAAGAGGGACACAACGCTTCCCGGAAAGACACTCATTGCCCTGACAGAAAATTCTTTTCAAGGGAATGCCGCGACAAGACGTGGCCGCTTGTATGAGCCAGTGGCACGGGCAAAGTTCCAAAGCGAGACGGGCTTGACCGTTTCCCCTTGTGGGACTTTGGTTTGTGCAGAGGAAGCCTGGCTTTCAGCTACTCCAGATGGCATTGTTCAGACTTGTAACGCCATACTAGAGATAAAGTGCCCAGACGTGGAAGATTGCAAGGTGATGATTGCAACAAGTAAGAAGTATGATGTTAAGTTAAAGGACAAGACCTACATCATGTCTAAGAACGGACCCTATGGCTTTTACAGCCAAGTGCAGTTTACGATGCTGTGCACGCAGAGGCAGCTGTGTTTTTTCTATGTTTGGTCAGAGAAGTCCACAGTAATTCTGGAAATTCCCTTTGAAGAGGGCTACATTGCTTCCAACATGCCACGACTGAAACGGTTTTACTTCTGTTCCATGTTGCCACATCTGGAGGAAATGTACAGAAGTGGCAAACTAGACCTCTGCTTACACTACAGGGAACTGGCTTTGATGTAAAGTTGGAACAGCTAGCTGCATTTATGCTTGCATTCGTGTGCCTGCAATGGTTATTTCAAAGTGTGGTGTTCATCATTGTTGTAAATAAACAAGGTCATTTCTCTTTCACATTTCTTTATTCCATATGTCACAAAACAAGATCACCATGTTTTTTTTTACCTAAAAAATTAACTAGGCATCGCCGAACGCTCATTCTCCGCCCAAAGGTAGCGCTAGAGGTCACAACCAGATGCCAAAGTTTCAGCCCGATCCGATACCTTATTCGAAAGTCATAAGTGATTTTCTGAAAATTCCAGTCCGTTTTCGGTTTCTGGCACCACAGAGCCCCATGTATTTGAAAACTCCGTCGGCTGCCATTTTCCCACTGAACTTTCCAGAAAATCACTTAAACTTTTGAATGAGGTATCGGATCGGGCTTAAATTTGAGCATCTGGTGGTGACCTCTAGCGTTACCTTTGGGCGGAGAATGGGCGTCCGGCGAAGCCTAGTTTATTTTAGCGGTAAAAAAACACTCTGTAAATTATTTTTTGTGACACCCTGTACATATCACAAACAGCAAGCTGCAAGAGCCAAATGAAAACAAAACCCTGTTCAGCTCAAGAAGATGCTGAAATGCGCAGCAGTCGAACAACTGCCTCCAAGATTGTTTCGGAGCCGATGACACTTCTTACGTGTCTTGTCAATACAAAGAAAGCAGTCAATGATCCTGAAACAATTCGGGAAACAACATGAACTGCTGCACATTTCAGGATGTTCTGGGCTACAGTTTTTTTCAGGCTTATTGATTCATGCTTCCTTTGTTAACACTAGACAAAAATGAGCTATCAGCAGGGTTTAGGGAAGGAATAACCAAACATTTCACATGGCACATGGGCAAAAGAAATGTAACCATTAGACATGAAACATACACACTATTGTGAAGAGTAGATGTGAGCCACAAAAGTTAGAAATCATGTACATGCAGGAGATATTTAACATTGCCAAGAATGAAGTTCATAAAGAAAAGGATCACCTAACTATTCACTACATTAAACCTGTACATGTTGAAAGCCTACAGCAAAGACAGTTTAGTGATCACACATCTGTGTTGGTACTTGCTCCACTTTCTTGTTTTGCAATCAAGGGTGCTTTAAGGTTACATAACCCAGCGCAGACGAAAACCATATCGCTAATGCTTCGCCTTGATGTTATGCACAATGCAGACTTGAAGATGCGATAAGTCTTAATGCGATTTATCGCTCTCTCAACGTGAATCCTTAATGAAGCGATTCGTCGTGTCTCGGTTACGTCGCGCTCGGAGAGCTGGGGTTTCCCTGCAAGTAAAATATATGAGTTATTTAGTGTTCCTAATGAAGCATTGCTTGGCAGCCTTAACCACTGCTTCCAATTCAAGCTGAAAACAGGCTAAGTTGACCTTAGTAAGGCATACACCAAATTCTGCATTACCCACCACCATTTTTGGACATGCACTAAACCAGAAACTAATGGAACTGGGGACCTCAGAAGACATGTTATAAAAAGCATTAGCTTTTCATAACACGTCCGTCATGAAAGCACGCGCATAAGGGATGACAATGACCACTCTTGCAGCAGCAGCTGTTAGTGGCGCGTCCCCCGGTTTTGCGACGATGTAAGTGTAAATGAAAATAAACGAAAGAGCAAAAAAGCGCGTGGCTGGGCCTCATGACTGGGCTGGAATGTTATGCGGCTTAATCATGTAATCCAGCTGCGTACAAAAAAAAAAAGGCGTTCACATGCTTCAATTTGTTTCGGACCGCTATTTATTCCGTGGAATGTCGCCCTAGATAACGTTCCGCGGAATAAATAGCGATCCGCGCTGGTTATATTCACTTCGATTTGGCACACCTTGCCTAATCGTCGGGTTTAAAATGGGCCAGCCTAAGATAACGCCCGAGCAAGTGGCTGCTGCCCATGAACATCATAGTCTTTGGATACGAGAGCGACAAAGTCGAACAGGCAATTTTGCATGTGATTAGGCACGCTGGAAAGAAGACGTCTCGCCGACCCTGCTGTGTACCAACGTGAAGCAAAGAGACGCCGAGAACTTCGAGGAGAAGGTAATGAAGGTGCGACGAAGCAGTTAAAACAACTTGTGTTCGATAATGTGCTTGGCTTCGCGTGTGTGGTCGACTGGGTTCGACAAATACTTGGTGCCGGCGCCGCCGAATGCCGAGGAGGTGTTTCGGGACGTAAAAAATCAGTACCATAGGGACGTCACCTTTGGTGTGTGCAAGGTGTGCGTGACGTGTAGACGTAGCATTCACGATAATACGATCCCTAATCTCGCCACATGTCACGGCTATGTGTATCACTGCATGACGCACGATCGGCGCAATGTCAATTGCTTGTCATCGTCATATCGTCGAATAAGCAGCACAGCGGGCACCATCTAAACACATCACGTCGTGTGATCATCGCGCAATTTTTGTTTCTTGCTAATGTCTGCAGCTCTAACACCTAACAGACAGAACGTTAGAGGCCAGTTGACCAACAAAAATTAAGTTCCCTTCATTCATTAGTGCATAGCCTGTGTTAACTACAATCCATTAAAGTTAATTTTGAACAGGAAAACTAATCACAATCTGAAGCAAGAGGCGCACGTGAATGAATGTGATTAAACTACAAAATGTGGCATGGCACTTAGCAAAAGTTAAGGGCACATGGAGCCTCAAAAGAAGGATTGATTGAAATTATATACAACTATGAAGCAACCTGAAATTTCATTTGCAAGGTGCAGGTTACCTCGCAACAAGCGTGCACTAAGTATATCTAACCATATGCCAGTATGTCAACTTTTATGCCGAGGATCGCTAGAACTCCAAGTGAGCTGGTGAAGCCGATCCCTCTCAGCTGCGGGCGGGTCGTCTTTATGTGGAAAATGTGCGTTCACTTTTTAACACATATGCCTTAAAATGTGTCGCACTTTCATCAAACCCCATGACATACAGTGCAAGAAAAGGGAGCAATTGCACAAAATATATGCACGAAAAACATGAAATGCAGGCAAACAAAGACAAAGTGAAAAACCAGGTAATCAGTATGGCCGTGACGGCTAACTGAGGCATTGCGTTCTGAAGCTTTCCTGATTCTAGCTTGTGCAAAAGAATGATCTTACCCTTTGTAAAGGCTGGCATATTCAGCTTGACCCCCTGAAGCTCCAGGTGGGCATCTAAGGTGAAGCCACGGTCCGCCATGATTTCATCTCCCCGCTGGAGATGGTCCTCAACCCCGCAGTGTCGCACAATATGTTTGTCCGAGGCTCTCCCACCGTATGCATCAGAAACAAACATGATGTAACCGTTGGGAGAAATCACTGTCAGAAACTTGACAGTGTTGTTTGCTTTATAAGCACTGTAAGTTTGTGCTCGAGCCATGAGCTTTCTTGGCCTCTGAAGGACGATTTCAGTGCAATCGAATATGCACGTGGTGTTTTCATAGCCACCATCAACAAAAGATGCAGGCATACTGCTTTTGATTCGTGATCGTGGCAGCCAAACAACAACATATTCCATGATCTTTTTAAGGATCTTCAGCATCTTGGCAATCACAACACAAATAGTGGAGACAGAAATGCCGAACCGCCTTGCCAGGTCTCCATACAGTAGGCCCAAGCGCAACCTCATTAGTGTCAACAGCAGCTGATCTTGTAAAGTTAACTGCGAATGAGCTTTTGTTTGGGTGGCAACCGCTTCTAGAAGGCTTTCAAACGCGGCTTTGGAAACGCCTGTGTAGAACTCAATGTCTGAGGGCGACATTGTCAATGCAATGGCAGGCTTCAGAAACCCCTTGCAGCTGTATCCATGATCTTGGAGTTCCATGACCTCCCACTGAGTCTCTTGGTCTTTTGTTGTGACCTAAGAAAGTGCAAAGTCAAACAAGTTATTTGCTTTGCAAAGATTATGGCGCTTATAATGGGCAGCAACTTACTCGTGGGCAGTTCAGTGCTTTTGAAGAACAACTTTGGAGATCTCCAGATCGTAAAACCTGAATAAGAAATCATACAATAAAAGGTTAGGCAGCCCAAAACTTCCTTTTTGTTCATTTCTGGCAACCAAAGCCACAACCAAAAAGAGCGTTTCTCATGTGCCTTGAGCATTTTCATGTATATACACATCAATACACTCCTTTGAAAATCACCCAAAACAAAGCGGCGTGCGAGAAGCGACCATTTTTGTTCTGTGCAGATCTTACAGACGTCGGCACAGAAATTGGTTTCCAGGCAGAGCCAAATAAGAGAATGCACATGGCACTAGAAGGGCCAGTCATCATCTCTAAAACTTCACAGTCCCTACTCGTGCAGTATCCTTGTTCCGGCACTGACTACTTTCTCTCAACTGCAAAACTAAGGAGAGGCTTACGAGCTTTTCTGTCGAGCACCGATTAGACAGTATTCGAGGTCGTCATTGCAGTGTAACATTTGACAAAAATTTGCAACAAGGCCCTCATACAGCAACGAAACGTTTCAAAACCTGTCGGATTTCTTCCTCCAGGGCGACTACATCGCACGGGCACCTCCAAGGGACTAAATCTGACAGATGCATGGCAAGCAAATTTCTGTCAAACATGTTTACATTCAAGACCTTGTTCGTTCACTTTGGACACGGGGCAGCACAGTTAGCAAAGTGGTATCTTAATATTAGTCACAGCATAGACACCTGCAGTACGAACCCCAACTACATGAGATCCTGATGAGAGAGCACCTCGGCATAAGAAGGTATTTTTTAATTGCAAAATTGAAGAGGATAAAGCTGCTGGTACTCCACTCATCCCTGAGGCAGAACCTGAACATGTCTACCGACACTGCGCAACAACAGGCAGACATTGGTCTCGCGCAAGTTGCTACCATATCTCCCTTGTCAGCTGTGTTTCGACACCGACAATGCAGAAGCGTGCAAGGCGCATAAAAGACGGTCTATGTGGTTTGGACTTTTTACTTCTACCCACCTCCTACTAAACCATAATGATACTGGTCATTTTCATAACCCTGTACAGCAATACAACTATTATGTAGAGGCAAACAAAGACTTACCATATCCAATGGCACCACCGTTACTTTAACTGTTGCCACCACGTTTTCGTGCACCTGGTAGACCCGATCCTTAGAGCTTGGGGCCGGCGAAGCTGTGCCTCTTGGGACTTGCTGACGTGCAAGCACAGAAAGGTGATAATCGTGAGGGCTGCTACAGGAGAAATGGCTTGCAAAGTGGCCGTAATCAAACCTGCCTACCTCACTCAGCAACTGGCTCGTCAACTGGCTCGAAGTTCGCGTGTCGAGCGGCATGAGAGGCTGGCGCAGCCCAGCGGCAGTGTCCGGGGAGACTGTTGGGTCAGCCGTACGGCCTGAGACTTGCTGACGTGCAAGCGCAGAAACGTGATAATCGTGAGGGCTGCACCAGGAGAAATGGCTTGCAAAGTGGCCGTAATCAAACCTGCCTACCTCACTCAGCAACTGGCTCGTCAACTGGCTCGAAGCTCGCGTGTCGAGCGGCATGAGAGGCTGGCGCAGCCCAGCTGCAGTGTCCGGGGAGACTGTCGGGTCAGCCGTGCGCCCTGGGACTTGCTGACGTGCAAGCGCAGAAACGTGATAATCGTGAGCACTGCACCAGAAGGAATGTCTTGCAAAGTGGCCGTAATCAAACCTGCCTACCTCACTCAGCAACCGGCTCGTCAACTGGCTCGAAGCTCGCGTGTCGAGCGGCATGAGAGGCTGGCGCAGTCCAGCTGCAGTGTCCGGGGAGACTGTCGGGTCAGCCGTGCGCCCTGGGACTTGCTGACGTGCAAGCGCAGAAACATGATAATCGTGAGCGCTGCACCAGAAGAAATGTCTTGCAAAGTGGCCGTAATCAAACCTGCCTACCTCACTCAGCAACTGGCTCGTCAACTGGCTCGAAGCTCGCGTGTCGAGCGGCATGAGAGGCTGGCGCAGCTCGGCTGCAGTGTCCGGGGAGACTGTCGTGTCAGCCGTGCGCCCTGAGACTTGCTGACGTGCAAGCGCAGAAACGTGATAATTCGTGAGCGCTGCACCAGAAGAAATGTCTTGCAAAGTGGCCGTAATCAAACCTGCCTACCTCACTCAGCAACTGGCTCGTCAACTGGCTCGAAGCTCGCGTGTTGAGCGGCATGAGAGGCTGGCGCAGCTCGGCTGCAGTGTCCGGGGAGACTGTCGTGTCAGCCGTGCGCCCTGGGACTTGCTGACGTGCAACCGCAGAAACGTGATAATTGTGAGCGCTGCACCAGAAGAAATGTCTTGCAAAGTGGCCGTAATCAAACCTGCCTACCTCACTCAGCAACTGGCTCGTCAACTGGCTCGAAGTTCGCGTGTCGAGCGGCATGAGAGGCTGGCGCAGCCCAGCGGCAGTGTCCGGGGAGACTGTTGGGTCAGCCGTACGCCCTGAGACTTGCTAATGCAAGCGCAGAAACGTGATAATCGTGAGGGCTGCACCAGGAGAAATGGCTTGCAAAGTGGCCGTAATCAAACCTGCCTACCTCACTCAGCAACTGGCTCGTCAACTGGCTCGAAGCTCGCGTGTTGAGCGGCATGAGAGGCTGGCGCAGCTCGGCTGCAGTGTCCGGGGAGACTGTCGTGTCAGCCGTGCGCCCTGGGACTTGCTGACGTGCAACCGCAGAAACGTGATAATTGTGAGCGCTGCACCAGAAGAAATGGCTTGCAAAGTGGCCGTAATCAAACCTGCCTACCTCACTCAGCAACTGGCTCGTCAACTGGCTCGAAGTTCGCGTGTCGAGCGGCATGAGAGGCTGGCGCAGCCCAGCGGCAGTGTCCGGGGAGACTGTTGGGTCAGCCGTACGCCCTGAGACTTGCTAATGCAAGCGCAGAAACGTGATAATCGTGAGGGCTGCACCAGGAGAAATGGCTTGCAAAGTGGCCGTAATCAAACCTGCCTACCTCACTCAGCAACTGGCTCGTCAACTGGCTCGAAGCTCGCGTGTCGAGCGGCATGAGAGGCTGGCGCAGCCCAGCTGCAGTGTCCGGGGAGACTGTCGGGTCAGCCGTGCGCCCTGGGACTTGCTGACGTGCAACCGCAGAAACGTGATAATTGTGAGCGCTGCACCAGAAGAAATGGCTTGCAAAGTGGCCGTAATCAAACCTGCCTACCTCACTCAGCAACTGGCTCGTCAACTGGCTCGAAGTTCGCGTGTCGAGCGGCATGAGAGGCTGGCGCAGCCCAGCGGCAGTGTCCGGGGAGACTGTTGGGTCAGCCGTACGCCCTGAGACTTGCTAATGCAAGCGCAGAAACGTGATAATCGTGAGGGCTGCACCAGGAGAAATAGCTTGCAAAGTGGCCGTAATCAAACCTGCCTACCTCACTCAGCAACTGGCTCGTCAACTGGCTCGAAGCTCGCGTGTCGAGCGGCATGAGAGGCTGGCGCAGCCCAGCTGCAGTGTCCGGGGAGACTGTCGGGTCAGCCGTGCGCCCTGGGACTTGCTGACGTGCAAGCGCAGAAACGTGATAATCGTGAGCGCTGCACCAGAAGAAATGTCTTGCAAAGTGGCCGTAATCAAACCTGCCTACCTCACTCAGCAACCGGCTCGTCAACTGGCTCGAAGCTCGCGTGTCGAGCGGCATGAGAGGCTGGCGCAGTCCAGCTGCAGTGTCCGGGGAGACTGTCGGGTCAGCCGTGCGCCCTGGGACTTGCTGACGTGCAAGCGCAGAAACGTGATAATCGTGAGCGCTGCAGCAGAAGAAATGTCTTGCAAAGTGGCCGTAATCAAACCTGCCTACCTCACTCAGCAACCGGCTCGTCAACTGGCTCGAAGCTCGCGTGTCGAGCGGCATGAGAGGCTGGCGCAGTCCAGCTGCAGTGTCCGGGGAGACTGTCGGGTCAGCCGTGCACCCTGGGACTTGCTGACGTGCAAGCGCAGAAACGTGATAATCGTGAGCGCTGCACCAGAAGAAATGGCTTGTAAAGTGGCCGTAATCAAACCTGCCTACCTCACTCAGCAACTGGCTCGAAGCTCGCGTGTCGAGCGGCATGAGAGGCTGGCGCAGCCCAGCTGCAGTGTCCGGGGAGACTGTCGGGTCAGCCGTGCGCCCTGGGACTCGCTGACGTGCAAGCGCAGAAACGTGATAATCGTGAGGGCTGCACTACGGGAAATGGCTTGCACAGTTACCGGTTCATTCTTGACCACATTAAAATTTCGTCAAGACTAAGAGAAGTTTTAATCTCATTAGGAGACAACTGCTCTCAACTCTTTTTGTAATTTTTGTATAAAGCTCTGTAATACTCAGCCAGTACATTATCCATTTGTTAGGCATCTTCTTTTCGAAATTACTTCATTTGAATTACGATTTAGTGTTCTTGATGAAGGACAGGTGCGAACTAGCTAAAAAATTATGCAATGACAGCATATTCCGTATGTCGTCATATCCAGTGCTTCACAAATATAAACATATGCCACTCACCTTGCGAGGACAGCACGCCGACGAGCTTGGCCGAGAGTTGCCAAGTTTCTACAATGAATAAATACATAAGTGGGTTACCGTTAACATATGTCAACGATGTTTATTCACGGACCCGAAGTGCATCGACATTTCTTACCTGTTTTTTAGGAGGTGGCTGGCATTCAACCTTTTGCAGTCGCCTTCGGCCTACGATAACCTACACGAAGCACGAATAGTATGATAAGCGGCTCCTAATTATAACACTGTCGTAAAACATGCAGAGTTTGTCTTAATTATTAGAATGAGGTAATAATG
Source organism: Ixodes persulcatus (assembly GCA_013358835.2). Lineage (NCBI taxonomy): Eukaryota > Metazoa > Arthropoda > Arachnida > Ixodida > Ixodidae > Ixodes > Ixodes persulcatus. Next base: position 18,682 of record JABSTQ010001012.1, read on the forward strand.
TAAAGGCCACAGTACCTTCCGATCATACCCCAAAAGGAGCATTGGCACCGGGTTCCGCTCGGTTCGTTTCCCGTCCACGAAGTGCACGGAGCAGACTCTTGATGACGGGCCCGGTACAAAATCTTGTCGATTGACGCTTGCAACCCATTTACGACGCAAATCGGGATCAGTGGGGAAGCGATGCAAAGCAAACAGGTTGCAGCCGCACTCGCCTTGCAACTTCTTGTGCTCGCTGCACAGCGTTTCGCGATCTATCTTCCGTTTGCGGAAATTATTGTTGCATCCGAATACAGCACAGTGGTAGCCGGATGACCATCGGTTTTCCGTCATGTTTTCATCGCTTTTTTTACGCTTTCGAGACCAAAAACATCACGCAACGCATACCGATCACGAGTCAGTCCGCCTTGGCCAGCCTTACGAGAGCCTACTTCCCGCATACCGGAAGCATAGAAACCGGAAGAGCGAGCGAGCGGAGCGCCGCTGTGCGCCGGGTCGAGGCTTTGTAAACGACACGCTGAACCGAGGCTACACTAAAAAGGTCTATAGGAAGCCCAGCACAGGCCCGACTTCCGGGACAAGCATCGAATTTCCGGTGGCTTCACTTGCGCAGGCTCGGAGAGCAGCTATGCGCCATGGTGCCAGTGTCCAGAGGCCTGATACAGGGGTGCCTTCTAATCCCCCTGCTTCTTATGCTATACATAACACCATTGGAAAAAAAAATGGGCCGAGATCGCTGCTACCGCTACGCTGATTCTCGAAGAATTGCGTGAGCATTTCGCACCGCGGTTATATATAACAAAGCATAGTGAATGCTTTGTTATATTGACAGCATTGACCAGTGCCGTCAAGTCCTAAATGAGGCGCTGCGTATTCTGTGGCTCTAACGAACACATCTTGGAGAAGTGCACGTCACCCCTAACGATCCAAGAAAAGAAAGAAAAAGTAAAGGCGGAGAACTGGGGTGCTATGTTGCGCTTTTTGGACTCCCAGGAGACTTGGAAGAGGGAAGTGACGTCAACGACTAGAGAAACGCAGATTGGATGTTGACAGAAGAAAACAAAATCAACATCCAATCTGCATTTGCTGCGTTGTTGACGTCACTTCCCTCTCCCTAGTCTCCTGGGAGTCCAAAAAGCGCAACATAGCCCCCCAGGTGCTTTCAGTGCACAAAGCAGTTCCATCGCTTTCGAGAGTGCAGGTTCGACCAGAAGCTGTCGTGCGCAAGGTGTTCCGGAAGACATCTAACCGTGATGTGTGACCCCGAGTTGGCAGGAGCAAGGCAAAGGACGAGCTCTGACTCAACCCCACCTCAGTTTATTGGCATCCCGAGCGCCTGTACAACCAGCCACAATCAAGTGCTCCTTCAAACAGCCAGGGTGCGAGCGAGGGGTCAGACCGAAACATCCCTGTGAGCACTAATCGATGGAGGCAGTTAGTGAACCTTCATCCGCCGAGGCACCTGTGAAAAACATCGATGTAGACCGGTTGGAGTCGTCGCGTGGTACGAAAAGAAGGTCTCGCCGGGTGGAGCTTATACTGCGAAGCCACCACAAAAACACAGAAATTGTCATCGAGGCCTTGGAGGTTCCAGAAATCTGCGGAGAGATCCTGAGCATCACCGATGACGACATGATCAACAGCCTACAAGGGCAGGGGATTACACTCGCGGATTCGTCTCTGAGGGGCTGCTTCTCGGAGCCTGGAGTGAGCGTTCTCATCGGAGCAGACTACCATTGGAGGGTCACCTCCGGAAACGTGCACCGCGTCAGCCCTTCACTGACCGCCTTGGAGACCATCTTCGGGTGGTCTGTGCATGGCCCACTGAAGGTGAACAACGCTGCCAACGTATAAACAACGACCGCCGTTTTCAGGATCAACGTTGACGGAACCCCCCACCCCTTCCCCCAAAGTAACGATGGCAATGAGCCATCGACTGAAATGGTTGCTTCTTTCAACTCGTCTGTGAGAATGACTGACGGCAGATACGAGACCCGCCTCCCTTGGAAGGTCTCAGAGCATCAATTAACGAACAACAAGGAGGTAGCTTTTATGGGCTTGATATACTGAGGAAACAAACTCGGGGTGAACAACTAGACGACACCGACATTCATCGGCAGGAACAACGGGAATCGAAGCCATGTGTCACTCTTGTGATTATGGAGCCTCTGATTTCATTGCAACGCTACAGCAGCCTCAATCGCCTGCGGGTCACGGCGTGGATCTTGCGTTTTGTACGGAATTGCGGGCGAGCTCAGAGAAAGTAGGGGCCATTGACAGCACAGGAAATGAACAACACAATTACTGGTGCGACAAGCGCAACGTGAAGAGTTCGGGGAGGAACTGGCCGCAATACAAGACAAGGGAGTGTGTGGCAAGGGGTCTCCCTTGAGTTCGTTGGGTGCCTACCTTGACTCTAATGGCGTCCTACGCGTCGAAGGAAGGCTGCAGAGGACGCAACGTCAGCTGAAGGAAAAGCGCCTCCCAGGCACCTCTTTGCTGGGCTGCTCATTCGCGCGACCCACGAACGTCTACTTCATGCGGGTCTTCGTGACACCGTAACGCAGCTCATGGAGAGGTATTAGCTTATAAGGGCTCGACTGGTGACGAAGGAAATGCTGAAACGATGTGTGACTTGCGATCGGCTTCACTGAAAGCCGGTCAGTGAACCTGCAGCACCCCTGCCAGGCCTGCGAGTAAACCCGGCTGATCCCTTTGAGGTTGCTGGCATGGACCTTGCAGCCTGCAGGTCCCCTCTTCGCCAAGGAGTGTGGTGTTGTGAAAAAGTGCTACATCCACTGATATATAACATGTGCCGTCACGAGAGCTGTGTACCTGGAAGTTGTCAGTGACCTTACAACGGAAAGGTTCATCTTGGCCTTCAGACGCTTCATCTCTTGAAGAGGAGTGCGTCGTGCTGTGCTGACTGACAATGCTCAGGCATTTCGCAGGGCCGACAAGGAACTCGGAGAACTTTGGGACTGCATACGGAGAGTGTATATGAACATTCACAGCCACGGCAAAGTTGGAGTACGGGCCGTGTTGTCAAAACTTTCCCTGGGCGCGATGGACGCGTGCGGTCATGTGCATGCAATAAGGCTCCCTATTGGAAAGGTCGTTAAACGACCGGTACAACTTGTGTATCCACTAGAGTCTCTGAACTAATGAGCAACTGTATGCTCATTGCGGGGGAAGATGTTTGTAGAATATATATTTACGGTGTGTTTATTCGGCCAGACCCGGTGCCCCGCGTTCCAAGAAACAAAACGAACGTCGCGAACCGAAAACAGGCCCTCGTTCGGGCGTCTGCGATCACCGGGTCCCGGAATGTGGAGGGGACCATAAAACGGAGGGTGTTGGCTCCCCGCGCCTTTCCGCTTTGCCCCCCTTTTGCTAGTGCTCTCTTTCCCTTGCCTGTTTCGGTGACTTCACCCTTTGTACTTGTACAAAAATTAAACAGTGTTCTTTTCTCAACGAAACGTATCGGATGCTTTCCGACGTTCTCCAACGAGCGCTGTGAGTTTAAAGTTAACGTAAATCAGTCTATTATATATAAGTTCCCACAGCAAGTGTGTAGTCCCCAGGTGGGAAGATCGGAACCGGCAGAATAATCAGCTGGTGAGCCAACTGTGGACCTTACAGGGCGGAGCGTTATGTGACACCACCATAAAAACTGGAGGGACCCTTAGCGCGGTGTTGAAATCCCTCGCAGATCGTGAGTGGGGCAAAAAGACAATCGCACTCAAGGGGAAGAGAATCCTGGCAAAGAGAACTCTCTGGACGTTCAACAGGTACGAGGTGATTCGAGGCCTGTGGAAGACGGCCGTCGTTTCCGGTCTCACTTTTGCAAACGGTGTGCTGGTACTCTCATCCCCAACAAGGGAGTTCCTGGAGGGAGGGAAGGATGGCCCTGGCGGTCACAAAAGCAGTGCCCAGCGAGGGATTTCAGGGGGACCTGGGCTGGTCTACATTTGAGAAGAGAAAAGTCGGATCCAAGGCGAGCTACGAAAGCCGTTTGTATACGGATTGCCGGAGGAAAGCTATAGGCTTACCGCACGCTGCGCTACATCGTATACAGAGAGAGAGGCATCAAGTGGACCCATCGCGTGCGAAGACTACGGCAGCGCTACGAATTTCCGGCGAACTGGCTCGAGGGTGTAGGGAAGTGCAGAGCCTCTGGTGTCTGCCGCCTGAACGGGAAACCGTTCAGGCGGCAGACACCAGAGGGTGGACAGCCAGGATGGAGACCGAACCTTCCCTTAGACTGTACCTCATAGATAAGAAGGCCATTGAGGAGGAGACGTGGTATGACAACTCGAGGGGTAGTGGGCTTCTCGCGCAGGTCCGCATGGGGACCCTACAAGCTCGGGTCTGGAGAGCCAAGTTCACCGAGGGACAGGAGAGGCCGAGAGGGCCTGCTCTTTTTGTGAAGTGACCGAGGACACGATGGAACACTGGCGGACTTTTGAAAAGAGCCTATTCCCTGGGAAAGCCGTGACGAAGAACCGTCACGTCGATTTCCCCTCTAAATTTAGCGGGAAAATTATTGTCACATGACGTCAATTGTTTTACTAAATTCAGCGGGAAAATAGGCTTCCCGTGATCACGTTACGTGACTACATGGTCACGCGACGTTATGTGACCAAGTCGTGTTGTTAATTTGCCCACTAAATTTAGCGGAAAAATTGTCGTCACGAGACCCCGTCATGTGACCAAGTCACGCGACGTTAGGCATCCTCGTGTCGTGACGTTAATTTGTCCGCTAGGGAGACCACGTCATGTTACCTCGAGTCACGTGACGTCAATTTCTCCGAGCTGGTAGTCTGAGCTCAACATACTGTCTTCCGCGCTCTTGGTCAGCATGATCGAGCTTGTGTAATTTTGCTCTCCTCCTTTTATCTTTGCGCTTGTTGTTTCGGCGAGGAAAATTGCTGCCTAGTTGGAAGTTGAGCAATGATTGTAGACCTCGTGTTATAAGTTTCCAAAGACGGCGGTTTGTCCAACGACAGTGTTTTGCTATCCCGATGCTACCGACTCCGCAGCGTTGGTTTCCTCGGCGGGACGACTTTGTGTGACTGATGAGCGGCTTATCGTGTTCGCAATTCGAGGAAACCGGTCTAACGAAACCGAGGAGAGAAAGGCTTTGACGTCGCGGGTTATTTTCTCCCCTTTCCCCTCAACTGTCGCGAGGAGATAGCGAGCGGCAGCAGCTGTACTATTTTCCTTCCTTCTTACCTGCCGTCCACTCTTGCTCCGTTTCTGTTCGCTGTTGGGCGCCGTTGGGTATGTACATTTTGCTGTGCTTATAGTATCGAAGCGGATTTTACATTAGCTATCGATAACGGAGGCGAAGTAATACGTTTAAAAAACAAAGGAGAAAAAAACAAAACAAAGCACAAAAAAAACACCACACAGAAGTGTCGTGTCTTTTTTGTTTTTGTTTTCAGTCTCGGTTTCGTAAAGACGAAGCGGGCTTCTGCTGGTGGCGTGACGAGAAAACCGTCTATAGTAACTGACTGCTTTCAAAAATGCGGGTAGTAGCCTATTATCATAATTCATAAACAGGCTTTTTGCTTCGTGATTGGTTCCTCGACGTTCTTACCGGTGGATGCCGCAATATCATTGGCTGCGATGTGATAATGAGATGCCAAAACTCGCCATGCCCTCCCCCCCCCCCCCCCTTTTTTGTCTTTGATTTTTACGATTGTGAAAGTACATCAGCTGTTTGGACTCTGCTAACGTTCCGACTGATGAACCTGTCGAAAGCAGTTAAACATATGGAACAAAAACAAATGTTTAATTGTTGCACTTTTTTTCCTTTGACGCTTAATTATTTCCGCGTCTAAACGTTGGAGAGCTAAGTAAACTGACAATGGTACCTACCCGCGGCCGGGGTCGTGTTTTCTGTACGTTAAATGTGGCACACCAGGTTCTTAGAATCAAGAAAAATAGATGACACCATTCTAGCCTGTTGGGAGTGGTTCTTCGTAACTCTTTTAAATAACCGGGCAGATTCATTTTGCCTGGCTGGTTCGTTCTTGGGGCAATAGATCGTCTTCATTTCCGACAGCGGCGATTGATTGTTAATGGTACTTTTTAATTAATCAAAACATAATAGCGGATACGTTTGTCCGCGTATGAAGTGTGCAAGTGCAAATTATTTTGTTCCCCCTGGGAAAGCACGATATGAAACAGCGAAATGAAACAAAATAACACGTGTAATCGAAGAAAAATGAAATATATATATATATATATAAATTTCCTTATTTCTTCTAAAAAAAAAAAGAAATGCGTAATTTTGAATTTTTGACGAGGAGTTGAAATTGAAACCGGATTTTTGTTTTGTACTGCCAACGATATATGGCATACATTTTTGTAGCGAGCTTAGCTCCAAATAAAAGTTCCTATACCTCCCCCGATGATAAGCTAAAAGAAAAAAAAAAAGGAAATACTGAGTCTCAATTTGATAATACGCATTTATGTATCAAAACCTTCCTCCTGAAAAAAGAAGGGGGGGGGGGGGGGGGGGGTCTTGGGCCAAGGACGAGAAAAAAACGCCGTTGGAATAAATGATACTTCCGGTCGCTCGATAATATCTCGCTTTAATTTCTTCCGTTTTGTAATGTCAAGTTGAGCGCAAGTAGTTTGAAGGTATAAATTCGCAAGGGTGGTTCACATTTGAACCCGTTCGCGTTTCTACCTTCTCGTTTTCACCTTCTCATTTCAACCCAGCGCAAAACAATTTTCGCGTTTTTCCTTTTCTCACTTAAACCGCGTTATCAAAGCAAACTTTCGGGTTTTGACCATTCTCAAAACGACTTTTCTCCCATTTTAACCCTTCTCCTTTCAAACTTTATCAAAACATACTTTCTGGTTTTGACCATTCTCAAAAGACTTTTCTCATTTCAAACTTACTAAAAACATACTTTTCTGGTTTTGACCATTTTCAAAATGACTTTTCTCATTTTAACCGTGTTCGTGACCAGGCTAGGGAAAAGTAATAATTTCAGCATACACTCACGGGAAACCGAAATAAAGGAACCAAAATCAAATTAAATTGGACGTTTAGGGATTTATACAGCGTAAGGTTTGTCTGCCAGTGCAGTGCGACCGCTAACCTGGTGTCTTTGACGTGCTCACACAGTGGTGATACACGACCGCACGCCGGTACGATGCTCATCCAGATCGAAACGGGCAGGGGTGGGGCTCGAACCCAAGATCCCTGGGTTCCTTAAGAATCTAAGGAACCAATGAAATTGTGAAGTCCTGGCACCTGAAGCTTTATTACGCCTTGGAATTCTTTTTGGAGAATGACATCTAGAGTGCATGCCAATCCACGGCATGACGGACGACACATAGGCAATATACAATGGTCGTAGATGATCTACGATCTGCCATGCCGTGTGAGAATATTGAGTTATATACAACCGGTGTCGGAGTGGTCGTACTGATCTAAGATCTGTACGACCACTCCGGCACCGGCTGTAAATACTTCAATATCCTCATAGGGCATGGCAGATGTGCATAATTTGCATCCGATGATTCACGACTGAAATGAAGAAAAAAAAGCTGTGCCTGGAAGGAAGCCCTCAAGCCACGCCACGCAACATCCGCATCCGCTCATTTCGAGAAAAAACACCGCAGCTCCCAACGCCTGTCTGCATCCCAACGCGTCATGGCGTGCACACTGCACACCCCCCAGCATTGGAGCAATGAACATCCCCCAGCGTAGACGTGCTCATCTCAAAGACTATGCATATAGTACTCGCATTCTCGACGTGCCCACCGAACCCGAATTAATCCAACATCGTGATCTCGCAATCTTTCTGCGGTGCTTACAAGAAATGACACACGACGATCATATTGATTGATCCATCTGCTCCACACGACGACAACTCAACGACATCAACAGCGCCAGAAGAGAAATGAAGTACCGAAACAGCGCTAGCAGTTTTGAAGCCACGTCACCATGTGACCACGTAGCTACGTGGTTGCGAATAGGTTCAAGCGAGAAGGGTTCAAATGTGTACGGGTTCAGGTGAGACGGGTACAAATAAGAAAGGGTTCAAACGCCAAAGGTGAAAACGTGAAGTGCGTTTTGCGAATGGGTTGTTTCGAGATACACCCATTTACAATGTGACACTGATTACAAAGGTACATTTGTGCCCTGCTGAGTGGCGTCGGGTAATCGTACGAGTACGTTCGTCGTTTCTTTAAATAACACATCTGTGCCGATCTGAGTTGAATGCTGCGTTATCCTTCTCAATAGACTTGGGGCAAGGTCAAGCGCTTGTACAGTCATGCAGATACTAAATAGCTTCACGCGAGTGGGCGTTTCTTTTCTGAGGAGCGCTTGACTGGTGGCTTACGTTCGAACGAGCGCTGACGTCAGGACTCGTCCATGTGGAACAAATAGAGGGAGCCCATCAATGCGAACTGCCGTTATCATCTGCCGTTATCATCTGCCGTTTCGAGACTCCTCTTCTCCTTTCAATCACACCGCGGTCGCATAGGCGCAAATGATAGCGCTCTTCACAAAAGAACAAAAAACAAACAAACAAAAAAAAAAACGCTTTTTCACGTGGAGCTGTTCACGTGGAGCTGCTGCATGAGTGTACAGGCTCTCGGCGCCCGGTTCTCTTCCACTCATGGTGATCCAGAACTTGTAACGTTTGAAATAAATATATATGCATAGCCTATGACTGCGGCCATCCGCGGAGGCGTTCCAGCCGCCCCGCGGATGGCCGCGGTATTTCCAGTGATGCCCGACCCGCGGCCCGCTGGTACCGACGCAAAAAGTAAACGCTCGTAAAAAACAAATCGGCGCCTCGACAAGCACCAAGAGCGCAAACAAAGATATTAAAAAAATGAGAGAAAACTGTAGTGTTGTGCGAACATTCGAATTTTCTAATAGTAGTTTCGAATAATACGTTATTTGATATTCTCTTCGAGGTGAACTCTGATATTCGTCGAAGTGTTGACCGCGGCGGATTAGCCCCGTTGAGCGCGCTTCGTACCGAGCACCGGGGCACAGCAGAGAAGCAACACCTGCGGAGCTCGCTTCCGCCGGTGCTGCTTCTCCGCAGTGCACCGGTGCTCGATACGAAGCGCGCTCAACGGGGCTAATCCGCCGCGATCAACACTTCGAAGAGTACAAATATTGCAGTCACTCCTTAGAGGGTAACTGCAAAGAAAAAAAAGTGTTTTTTTTTTAAACAGCCTAATTGGGACAAGCATGTCACAAAACAAATCTTCCGCGAAAAAAAAATTTTTTTTAGCGATATTTACGCCACAGGACGTAATTTAGTCGGAGTCACAACCTCTCCACATTTGAAACTCCCGCTCTTTCGACCCACGCGCAGGAGAACTACGCAGCGTCTCGACTCTCGGCCGCGGATTGGGGGGAAGGGGAATGGGAAGGGGGAAGGTGCCGTCGATGTACGCTGGAAGCTAGAGCCGGTTTGCTTTCGTTGTTTTTGTTTGGTCGGGGAAAATGTGGCAACAACGCACGTTCAACATGGCGCCGGTATTGTTTTGGTTTGACGGGACGCGATAAGCTCCGGGTTTTGCGAGCACATGTCGCGAAGACGTGACCTGAGAAGTGCCTCGGTGCGAATCTCAAAGGCCTCCGGAGCGAAATGACGAGAACATACCTGGACTCGTTTGTCGCTACGCGAACGCCCGATTGCCTGCAGCCAAATAGCATTCAGCCTGTGATCTTTCGGGGCGACATGGCTGCGGTAAGACTCGCTGTCGCGATCACTCATCTCACAGCACTTTACAGAGCAACGGCGCTGCTTACAGGAGCTGACATCTAAAAAAGGTCGGCATTTGCAGGCGCAAGCAAGGAAAAAAAAAAAAAAAAAAACACGCTAAGAAAGCAAAGAGGAAAACGAAAGAAACACACCGCGCTATGAACGCCAAAACCCCGCGTCGCTTCCTATCACTAACACTGGCGACAGCTGCTAAACACACACTACTTCACTTCAGGAAGTCTCACTCAAGCACCTGGGTCAACACGAAACACTGACGGCGAAACGACTAGTCGAGGAAGGCGATACAGGCGGGAGCAGAGACTTGGCGGCCATGAAAGAATGGCGAAGCTTTTGTTTGTTTTGGTATGAATCCAAACAAAAGTGCCCGTCTTGTAAACCATTTGTAAAAAATAATAACTCTCATTACTTGGGTTATTCTTCAAACGTAAAAATATGCCAGTCAAAACGAAATTACAACATATAACAAAGGTTTAACAACCAAGATCTAAGATGTCAATCAAACTCTTAGCCAATAGCAGCCGATTGGGATCAACGTCACCGAATCCCAACTTGGTGGCGCGCGATTTAAAACGGACGAAATAGCCGCAAACTAAAATCAGTCTCACGCAATAAATATTGCGGAAAAAAAAATTGTTTCCTCGCGGAAAAATTTTTTTTTGACATGCTTGTCCTAAATAGACTGTTAAAAAAAAAAAAAAAAAAAAACTTTTTTTTCTTTGCAGTTACTCTTTAATAAGACGAAAGCCCACTTTCAAGGCGGGATGATGCACGCGCGCGCGTGGTGTGTGTACAAAGAAACGGAAGCTTTGTGAATGTTAAAATCTACACTACAGTATTAGAAAAAAAAAATGTGTGGCTATAAATATAGTATATAGTATACAAGAGTATGTGTTAGGCAGAGATATCCTGACAACCTACGTTCATCATTCATGGTTGTCTTTTGTTATTTTCTCAAACTCTAGATGTAATAAAGGAGATTCGCATATAGCGAGAATATTTGTAAATCCCCTCAATTAGCTATAGCTGAGCATCTCCATATGTCTACTTCTATGTCATATGCATCGTTTAGTTGTCATTCCCGTGTAGGCAATGAACTTTCTGATGGCTCAATTCATAAATATAACTAGATGAAAATTCGCTTAGATATGAACACGCTTGCAGAACAACTTTTACGAGTTCAGATGGGTTTTCGTTGAGGCATGGTGCAGTAGTGAAAACCTTGGAGGAACTATTCGGTATTCGATTCGAAAATATTGGGCCAAAACCACTATTCGCATCGAATTCGCTTCGAACTCAAAATCCACTGTGCGCACATGTCTGGAAAACTGCATAAAAACGCCGGTTATCTCGTTATGATTTATTGTACATTCTCATCACCAGAATTACTATTCATAGTTCCCTCCATGTCTGCATAACTATGAACAAATTCTTTGCGTTATCGTGTATATTGTGCATAGTGATCTTCTGATCTGATCTACTGTTTTCATTAGTCTTTTGCCCCGTGTAAATATTCCACAGTTCTTATGTGCTTTGATTTATGTCCGATGAGTTTTCGGAGTTACTGTTATTTTGTAATGCCGTAACTACCTAGTAAAATATTGCGCTTAAAGGGATTATCCGGTCAAATTTCGTATTCATGAAAACATTTAGACCTCATTGTCAATGGCTGTAGGAGCATCTTCCACGACAAATTTGAATTTTGTGTGCTTCCCTGGAGGAGTATTGTATTTTAACCCAAGCGTGCATAAACGGCGTTTTCCTCTTCCACCTTCAGGGAAGCGGAGTTTCTGAGGTAACATCAGGCAAAGAACGCGCCGAACTGAAGTGCACTTCGAATTTTGTCCTCCGCGTGAGCGGTACGACGTGGTTCACCCTCGCTGCTGCGCTAGATTTTTTTTTAGAATGAAAGGGTATTTTTGTTGTGTGGTTGTCACGCTCCACACTCCTCCGCGACATTTACAGTGGCGAGTAATATGGAATGCTGCGGTGCGTCGGGAGCACTGTGTTCCCACGGAGGAATGAGGCATAGGGTATGACGATTGCAAGACTGGTGTGACGTCACGTCAGGCATGGGAGTGCAGCCGTTGATACTTGCGAAATTCGGCATGGAGTTTCGTTCAATTATCCGTCGTTGATTACACTAAATTGGTGTGTCGTTTAATAGAATAAAAATGGCCTATGTTAATCATTAGGCTCCCACCAGGTAACCATCACGAAATCTTAAGAACTTCCGGTTTTCACCGGACAATCCCTTTAAGAATAAAGTAACTGTATTTGTCCACCTTACATTTGTTTTTGCTTTAGTTTATTTTTTTTTTGTACCTCAATGATTATTTAGGCTTATTTATTTAGAATTTTCTCGTCTATATTATCTCATCTAATTTCCGGCCCAGGAGACTGCAACAGGTCCCCCAATCCGGCGGCCTAGCCGAAACGTTTGGAGACTCCTGGACTCTATGATGTATGTGTCGCAGGCTGTTGAATATTATAAAGAGACAAAGGCGCACTATCACGGACAGTTGAATCAGTCTTTCGCGCTTCTTTGACGCGCCTGCCAGTTTTTGGGAGAGAGAGCTGTGATCCAATTTGGGAAGAGAATGCGAAGTTGAGGTCCCATACTTGGGGTGACAAATCGGTAGGAGTAATTGAGCTTGTGGAAACCGCAGACGCACGCAGAAAAAGGCCGAATTGGGTGTTCCAGCTCATATTGTCCGCGGGTGTACTTCAACAAATTCACATAAAAAAGTTTTTTTTTTCTTTCTTTTCTTTTCTTTTTAACATTTGGTTAGTTGTTTTTTTTGGCTTGAGTCAGACCCGGAGGCTTGACTCGGGTCGAAACTTCGAGTGACCACATAATAAAACTCTACGCAACCCTTCAAAGTATAGATATGTTTCCTATATTAGTGCCGTCAGGGTGACTATTAGGAAGTTACTGCAGTCTTTCAATATGGGGACCCTTCTTCAAGCTTGACTTACGAAGTGATTACTCGTATATAAATCAATGAATGAATCAGTCGATTCGGGTTTTATTGTGCCCCTAATCATCTGGCAGGCCTTAGGAAAAGTGCACCCGTATACACGCAGAGAAAAAAAAAAGAAAAAAGATTAGCGTGTAATTTTGAGTAGTTCACTTTTCTTGAACTTTTCAAGATCAGCACTGAAAAAGTCCACGTCAGGGTTATTTGACTCGTCGCACATGGTCTGCACACGGGCCAGTGGAGGGCCTAATTCTAACTTACAGAAAAAAGAAAAAAAGTCGTAGATTGATTTCATCATTGGGATTGTTACTACTACACGTTGCGCGACATATTTCCCCTTAGTAGCGAGAGAGAAAGAGAGAGAGAGAGACGGGGGGGCGTGTTGGGTGGCGTGATTTGTCTGAACGGTATGTTTCGCCACGTTGCATTGTATTCATTGGAAGGACGGCAGACGTTTCGCAGTGCCTGCCGGTACGTGATCTGAGGCTCGCCAGCAGGGTTGAAAATACAGAAACTCATGTAAGTCTCTTTTTGGTTGGGGCAAGAGATGGCCTTGTAGCTTTTGCTCCATAAACCGCCCAAAAAAATCATCATCATCATCACCATGTATGTCTCAAGAATAACGAGACTGATCATCACCCCCCGCAGGGGGCACCTGTGAAAGCAGGTGTTTGGAGAGTGGCGTCTCCACGGACCCCGAGCCATGCGGGCTTCGCCCGCCCACGTCTGGCTGTGCGTGGCTTTCCCGTGTCTGGGGAAAAGGGCATCCTGGTGGTTGAGCCGAGCCCGGGGTAGGTTTGGACCCTTCGGGGCCCCCCGGGCGAGGCAATACACCACTTCGGCCCCCGCTTCTCATAGACGGGAGTCCTGGTATGGCCCGGCCAGGATGATTCAGTCTAGTCGCCATATCTTCTACTATCCCCTCCCTTCTTTTACCCTTGTCTTCTCCTTCTTTTCACTCTTCTCATCTCTCTTCTTTCCTTTTCATCTTCTTTGGTGGCAAGGGCTAACCTTGGGTGGTGACAGACCCCTTGTCCTAAACCACACTTGGTTATAGTACCTGGGCAGTGCTAATAGTTTAACGGTTCCAGCAAAGCCCTTTTTGTTATGGTCCGTTAACTATTCCCTTGTTGGGCTCCGTGGTGGGCGGCACACCACAGGTTCTGAACACTCTCCGCCTCTTATGGCTGCCCCTCCTCCTAAACCCAGCTCACGACAGCCCTGGAAAAGGCGCTGCCTTGAGCACAAAACCATAGAAAAAGATCCTCCTGTGGAAAACTTTACCAAGTTCTTTGTTGTTCATTCTTTAGATGAACAAAAACCTGTAGCAAAGATATCTCCTTTTGTTGTATCGAAGGTCCTTGAACATCTTATCGGGTTCTCGTATAAGGCCAAGAAACTGCACTCTGGAGACCTCCTTGTTGAGGTGGATACAAAACTCCACAGCGAAGCATTATGTAAGCTCACAAACATCGTAGACGTGAAAGTGTCGGTGAGTCCTCACCGCACACTCAATACCATCCGTGGAGTTCTCTCCGAGGACGACCTTTTGGAAACAAGTGAAGAAGAACTCCTTGAAGGACTTAAAGGTGCCGGGGTTGTCGCTGTAAAACGCATAAAGTTCCGGAAAGATGGCAGAGAAACCCCATCAAAGCACGTTATCCTGACCTTTGAGAAACATGCTCTTCCCGCAACAGTTAAAGCAGGCTACCTAAACTGCCGCATTCGTCCCTACATTCCTAACCCGCAACGATGTTTCCGCTGCCAACGATTTGGCCACGGATCACGGAGTTGCAGAGGAAAAGAGACTTGTGCTAAGTGCGGAGGGCAGGACCACGTCGCTGACATCTGCGACGCAGTGGCCCGCTGCAGTAACTGCAGTGGACCACACCCAGCTTACTCCCGCACTTGTCCTCTGTGGAAACAAGAAAAAGAAATTCTTTCACTAAAAGCCAAAGAAAATATCTCATACCCAGAGGCTAAGAAAAGGTTTTCGTTCCTCTCAAAGGGAGGCTACGCCGAGGTGGTGCGCAGGGGCCCTGTACCACGCTCGGAGTCGAGGGCCACCCAGGTCTCCCCAGAGATGCTGGCAGTGGCCCTCAAGGCCCCAACCTCAGAACTCAGGCAGCAGCCCCCTCAGACACTCCGAGGGAGCACGCAAGTTGCCCCCTCACAGAGTGGGACGGCGGCAGCCGTGCCCACTGTCTCTCCTGGGCCCTCCTCGAGGGAGAAGGAGCGAAGCTCTCGCCCCACTTCGCTTGAGAAGGGCTCTTCTTCTAGGGAGCGGCGTGACTCTCGCACCGCCCCTGGCTCTAATGGAGTGGAACCGATGGAGCAGGACAATTTGCCCAGCTCCTCCTCCACTCCTCCCAGTGGATCGGGCCGAGAGCGGCAACTGCCCTCTCGAACACCCGATCAACCGAAGCCTGCAGGCAAGCCTGCCTGCAAAACTCGGGAGATGGAAGCGGCAGCTGAGGCTGCTGATCCATCCACAAACCTGTCTGACCTCGATGACATGGATTGGCAGACCCCAAAAGCCAAGCACAAAGCAAAAACACCCGTTAAGCCTCCTAAATGAACTCTCTACCCAAGGCGTTTAATTTTACCCCATGCGTTTTTCCTCATGTACATACCCCATATATTTTAATTTTGGAGCTCTTCAATTTCACATTGTCTACTTTTTTATGTGTAGTGCATTTTGATAAATATTTTGAGGTCAGAAAAACTTGGCTTTTTAATATTAACAACATTATTCATTTTTAGCGGTTTTTTAAAATTTTGTCCACATTTTAACGACCTTTTAGCTTCACACATTTTTATGGCGGGAGGCTTTTTACAGTGGAATTGCAGAGGACTTTTTCACAACCTGGATGATGTTCACTCCTTGCTTCAGGAGTACACACCCTCTGCCGTTTGTCTCCAGGAGACATATTTGGGACCGTCGAACACTAATTTTTTGCGATCATTTCAAGTCTTTCGCAAAGATCGCATAACAACGTCAGGCAGTTCCGGAGGAGTTGCCATTGTCGTGGATGGCACGGTGCCAGCTGTTGAAATCTCTTTGAGCACTTCTCTGGAGGCTGTCGCAGTACGGTTGATGTTGGATCGCCTTATTAGCGTATGCTCCCTCTACGTACCCCCTTCATCTTCCCTGACGCTGTCTGATCTTGAACACCTTGCAGACCAGCTTCCAGAACCCTATGTTCTCCTAGGAGATTTTAATGCCCACAATCCGCTCTGGGGAAGCCAACGGGTCGACAGCCGAGGATCTGTTATAGAAAGGTTTCTCTCCCGAAGAGCTGCCAGTCTCCTAAATACTGGTGAGGCCACATATTTCAGCTCGACTCACCACTCGTATTCCTGCATTGACCTATCCATTGTTTCTTCATCCATGTACACAAATTTTACTTGGACTGTCCTGAACAACCCACGTGGCAGTGACCACTTCCCTATCCGTCTCATCCCCATAGAGCCCCCACCTATTCTCCCTTGCTGTCCCCCTCGGTGGAAACTTTCTAGGGCAAACTGGGAACTTTTCCGGGAATGTGTAACATCGTTCGTCCTGCCTGTAGCACACTCTATTGATGAAGAAAATGAAATCATCACTAATGCCATTGTTGACGCAGCTCGTGCTGCTATTCCACAAACATCGGGTAAGCTACCCAAGCGTCCAAAACCTTGGTGGGATAGTGAATGCCGAAAGTCCAGAAATCGCCAGAATTGTGCTTGGGCAAAGTATCGGCGGTATCCCACCCCCACCAACCTTCTAGCATTCAAGCGCCTGCGAGCAGAAGCCCGCCGTGTCAGGAGACAAGCGAAACGGCGTTCCTTTCACTCGTATGCTTCTTCGATCAATAGGTTTACTCCAGCCAAGATTGTGTGGGACAGGGTAAGGCGAATGGATGGTGATTACTCCCACTTTTCAATCCCCTTGCTGTCAAACGACAATGGAGAGGCGTTTTCAACTTTGCAGGAACAGGCCGATGCACTGGGTAGACATTTTGCGCAGGTCTCCAGCTCTGGGAATTATACAGAAAAATTTTTACGCTTTAAAACCAAAGCTGAGAAGGTTCCAATCCGCCGATCTGATAGCTGTGCCGAAGAATATGACCAGCCTTTTACTCTCACTGAGCTGCATCGAGTCATTGCCATAGCAAAAGCCACATCCCCTGGGGTTGATGACATTCATTACACTATGATCTCCCACCTACCTGAAACATTCCTTCTCATTCTCCTCCAGTTCTTCAATAGAGTGTGGGCAGAGGGGAAGCTGCCGAGTGTGTGGAAAAGGGCTATTGTCATCCCTATCTTCAAACCGGGAAAAGACAGAAGTAAAGCCTCCAGCTACAGGCCCATAGCCCTGACTAGCTGCCTGGGTAAGACATTTGAGCGGCTGGTTAGCAATAGGCTAATCTTCATTCTGGAACGGAACTCCCTTTTAAGCAATTTACAGTGTGGCTTTCGTGCTGCCAGGTCCACTGCCGACCACCTCGTAAGATTGGAAACGGCCATCCGAGAAGCCTTTATAAACAAGCAGTTTTGCCTTTCAGTATTTTTTGACCTTGAAAAGGCCTACGATACCACTTGGCGGTATGGTATCCTTCAAGACCTTATCAAGCTGAACATAGGTGGGAATATGTTTAATTGCATCGCAGACTTTTTGCAGGACCGCACCTTTCAGGTGCGATTGGGAACAACCCTTTCGTCATGTTTCATCCAGGAGAATGGAGTCCCACAGGGATGTGTCCTAAGTGTTACTCTCTTTCTTATTAAAATCAACTCCCTGTCCCAAGCAATACCACCTTCGGTCTCCTACTCGCTTTATGTTGATGACGTCCAGGTCTGCTTTTCGTCATGTAATTTAGCTATCTGTGAGCGCCAAATCCAAGTAACCATTAATAAAATGAGTAAATGGGCCGATGAGAATGGTTTCAGGTTTTCTGCTGAGAAGACCGAGGCTGTTTGCTTCTCCCGGAGAAGGGGAATGTTTCCCGAACCATCGCTTCACATAAATGGCACACCCGTTCCCGTCCGTCCGGAACACAGGTTCCTCGGCGTGACGTTTGACAGCAAGCTTACTTTCGGCCCCCATATCAAGGCACTGAAGCTGAAATGCCAGCAGAAACTAAACATTCTAAAAGTTCTTTCACATCGCACCTGGGGCGCGGACAGGGTATGTCTTTTACGGATTTACAGGGCTGTAGTGCGCTCTACCCTGGATTATGGAAGCATTGTCTACGGATCTGCAAAACCATCCACCCTCAAAATGCTTGATCCCATTCACCACCAGGGGATCCGTTTGGCAACGGGGGCATTCCGTACGTCGCCGGTACTTAGCCTGTACGCTGAATCGCATGAATGCTCACTCGAGAGACGCAGACTTTTTCTCGCTGTTCAGTACTTCCTAAGACTCCGTTCCTTTCCGCAAAATCCTGCTTATGAAGTAATTAAAAACATAAACTATGAGCGCTTATTTCAGCACAAACCATCTGTAACCCCTCCCTTTGCTCTACGTGTAAGGATTGCTACAGAACAATACAATTTTGATGCTCTTTCTCCTGTCCTTGAAATTCAACAAAGAACTGCACCTTGGAAAGTTGCCAATACTCATTGTAATCTTTCTTTGACCAAGCTACAAAAAAGATACAGTTGACCCTAGTGTTCTCAGACAAGAATTCCTAGAGCTGTATACCTCGTACAATGGCTACAAGCACTTCTTTACTGATGGATCGAAAACCACAGACTACGTTGGCTGTGCCGCTATCGGCGAGGGCTACAGGTCTGTAAAAAGGTTAAACAAAAATGCCTCAATTTTTACAGCCGAGCTTTATGGTCTGATAACTGCAGTTGATCATATTGTCAAACATCGATATAGAAAGTCAGTCATTTTCTCCGACTCTCTGAGCTCACTGAAAGCACTCAACTCTCCAACATCTTGGAAGCACCCTCTGCTTGTGCAACTTTGTAATACACTAACACAAGCACTAGCAAAGAGAATAGAGATAGAATTCTGCTGGGTCCCTAGCCACATTGGCATTGATGGCAACGAGTTAGCTGACCGTGCAGCTTCTGCATGTGTAGATAGGACAGTTGACTATAACAGTATCCCTGCTACTGATTACCGAGTACCACTAAAGAGGCAAATAAAATATGCCTGGCAGAGGGAATGGGATGCCCAGCTACAAAACAAACTTCATCTAATTAAGCCCATCCTGAGTGAGTGGCGCAGTGCCAGACACAGAGAGCGTTTTTATGAGATAGTTTTATGCCGGTTGAGAATAGGACATACCCACCTTACTCATAGCTACCTCTTGCGTAGGGAGAGTGAACCGACCTGTGACTTTTGTTCTGAACCATTAAGTATACTTCACATTTTGATAGTTTGTCCACACTTTGAAGAGAACCGTCGAACTTGTTTCTCTATATTCTATCGGGAACATGTACCATTTCACTTGGCTCTTTTACTGGGTGACGAGCCTCTTGTCCCATTCTCACAAGTTTTTAATTTTTTGGAAGAAAGTAATATTTTGCGGAAGTTATAAGTCTAGTTCCTAGTAAGGTCCGCTTTGAGGCTGTAGTAAGTCTTTAAACAATGTAGGTATCCTTTACACAATGTTTCTGGCGCACTATAGCCCCGATGCTGCTGCGCCAAAAAACCCCAAAACCAACCAACTGATCATCACCGTCTCGCTTTGGACATGCATACAGAAGCTCATGCTTCTGGCGTCACTATGTCAGTGGCGCTTAATAGTGGATGGACAGATGGCTATAGCTGAATGCTCTTAATCGGGCGGTGATCAACATGTAACTTAAATACAAATCATTGAGGTTAAGCCTAAAATCTGCACAATTTCTCTCCCTCTCTCTTTATATATATATATATATATATATATATATATATATATATATATATATATATATATATATATGGCCGTATAACTCACCTGCGCAGACCGCATTAGTCTAGCTTTCATGGTTTAAAAAAAAAAAAAATTCTGTTAAGCTTAAAAAACAAACAAAAAAACACCCTGTATATATACACACACACACCTAGCGGCGGAAGCTCTCGTGGGCTTCGGTGGTTAACATGTGCTTCGGAGGCTCACACGTGCTATCAGGCTCACATGTGCTCCAGTGGCTCTCATGTTTTCGGAGGGAACGGGGCAGGTGAATTAGCTGATTCTGCTCGAAAAGTGTCAAGCATGTCACGATATTGCATGCCTTTCGAAAAGTCCGCATGCGTCTGCGTTACTCATTTGCATACCGTAACTACGCAGTTTGTAGTTATGTAGAGAATTCTAACTGATAGCCGACACTTCGTCAGCTGCTTTCCGAGCTGCAGGGTGCACCCGCTTGGAGAGCCTAAAGGAGAGCCTATAGCTAGGATTCTGTATTTTCGGAGTTTATTTTTAATTAAATTCGGAGGGTGTTTTTCGGAGTTTATTTTTCGATGAAAATTCGAGGTTTATCGGAGTTATCTTTTTTCATTTTTTTTTCCAATTTACCGAAATTCGGAGTTTAATACTACCGTTTTAACATTTTCAGAATTAAAAATATAAACATATTATCCGGACGCAAACGTACATTAAATTTATATAGAACTCACCTGTATCAAATTATATGTCTGCAGCTGAATTTGGCATTGGGGCGCTTGCCATTGTCAATACTAACTATCCCACAACAAATATTGCAAAGAAGCGTCGCATCACTTAACATCAAAAACTCAAGCTGCCGTATCCCCATCTTTGAAATCTGCACGTTCGTAGCTTTCACTCTTATCAAATCACAACCCCTCCTCCCTCCGAAAAGCAAAAATAGTTGGCTCCAAACAGGAAACCGGAACGAAGGGTTTTGTTGTTCTGAACGAATCTCGAAGAGATGAACGCTAAACTCTTTTGCCAGTACTATTAGCGGCGAGATGTTTTGGTGGCGCCCTCCTATGGTTCCCCCTTGTGACGTCATTACCTTGCAAACAACAAGTTCGATGGTGTTTGTTATTAGCATGGTGGAAGCTTGAAATCATTGCGCTCTCAAAGGAACACTGCCAACACCGTCAAAAGTAAAGTTCTTTCATTCCTCTTATTTCCGTCGATGATAAATCCCCTTTCCGACGTCATAGTCAGCGTTCGGCCGATCGTGGAAGGCCGACCACAGCGACGCTTTCGGTCGCGCACGGGGCTAATACTCTGTTTCGCCTTATGATGTACCGCAGGAAAGGCTACAAGCGCGAGCTCTTTGCTCTAGGGCACATTTCGGCGGCACAAGCTCTCGTGCGTCAAGAGCGGCTCCCAACGCTATGAGCTCGCGCTTTTAGCCTTCTCTGCGGTACAACATAAGGTGAAACGGAGTATAGTATAAGATTTCGAAGGAAACTGGGGTGGTCTCTCCTCAGGACCACCGACGCCGTACTCTCACGTAAATTATTCATATAATAACAGTTTTTTTCTTGCGTTATTAAGGCTTTTTAATTTCGGAGTTTTTTTATATATATATATAAATTTGAATTGACGAAAATTTTACTAGGTTGCGCGAGCCGCCGCCCGATTCACGGGGTCCAGCCTTATCTTTCCATCCATTCATGCAGCTCTGCGGCCATGCCGAGTTCGCCTGCAATAGATTCGTTGTTTACGTGCTCCTACGGCGGGCGAAGTGACTTTTGTTAACTCGTCCTTTCCTCCTATCGCGCGCTGACAAAAGCTGTGGCTCGCAAGGGAGGCTTTTTGGCCGTTGATTTTCTCTTTATCACGAAAGCACTCGTCTCGTCTGCGACGGCGTGTCAAAGTAAGCAGCGAACTCGACTTGCGTGCGCTTGCCTGAATTTGATTCTCGTCCTTGAAACGTACCTGAGAAAGCGCAGGAAACGAAAAAAAAAAAAAAGCGTACACACACAAGCACACCCACGCACAAAAATAGTTGATGCAGCAAGACCCGCGTCATCAGCTGACGCTTCGAGCACAACTACTGCGGCAAACGAACTGTCTTAGGAATGGCGCTCACGCCGCTTAGCGACTCGAATTCCCTGTTGCGGCACCGCGAGTTATACCCAGCCATTGTGGTTGCGTAGGGGGAAGGAGTCGTCGTTCCTGTGGAAATCGCCGGCATGTATAGACACGCTATCAGCAGGACTTTCTTTTTTTTCCGTGTCGTCGTTTATCGAATAATAATCATTACTTGCATAGCATATAGCCATATGGAATTCTTCGCTAGATCTAGCTGTTTGTTTAGGTGCGTGCATTTTCATGAATATTAGTTTTTTTTCCCCCATCCCACGAAGTTTTCTGCTCTTTCCTCCTCTCCAGCGTTCACTCCGCTAATGTGGAAAGGGTGGAGGGCTCGTGGGAGGAGCTTGTGCTTCATTTCTTAGCCTGCTTGCAACAGATAATAGGCACACACATATTGAGGAAAGTGTCGATCGGCTTATTTAAAAATCTCAAGGACATGATCGTTTCGACGGCAATCTCTCCAAAGCCTTCATTTACTTTCTGTGTGTGCGTGTGTGTGTGTGTGTTTCTCTCTCTCTCTCTTTCGTTTTGACGCAGGCGGCGATGGAAATGCCCCGAACGTGGTCTGCATTGAGTGTATTCATTTCCCGTTATGGAACCGGCTAATGATGGTGGTTTAGGAGCACACGCAAGCCGAGACAACTACGGTTAAAACGTCTTGCGCCTTCGTATTCGGACGTTTGGCGCCCAAGGTGGGGCACGATCCCAGGACCTTGAGATTAGGAGAGTTATTATCGGCAGGGCTGGGCAAACGCGAGCTCCCGAAAGAGGTCTGTGTCGAGGGGACGTCGTGGTCACGTGTGGCCGTTGCATGCGAGTGCTTATAGATCTTTCCAAAAAAAAAAAAAAGAGCGTGTGGCCGGTGCCTTCTTGAGTGTTCGTGCGTATGGCGCGTGCTTTCCTCGCTTTCCGAAGCGACGAACACGCACATGCTGGGCTGTCAAGATCGCACGCTGGACTGTGATTTTGCAGACACTGGAAAGGTCTATATAGTCTTGTCAAACGTCACTATACATTCTCCCCGTAACTTTTTTTCGTTTTCTACGGTACTCTTGACAGTTTTTGTTCACGACGCCAGTGTTGTCATTGTAATCTCTCTTCCACAATTCCTCTCGCCGCGCAGTGCAGTATGGGATGTCCGCGAGGTCTCCCTGGATTTTCCGAGAAGGTGGATTTACGCAGGCACCGAGGAGAATACGGGTAATGTAGATACACGCGCTGCACGCGCTCGCTTTGTCACCATACAAGTTTGCGAGTAAATGATAGGAATTAAAGCGTTGACGAGCGCACAAGCTCAATTAAGCTTTTGCTTTAGTACATTTATTGCCGCGGATGCCAACATGTGCAGGGCGTGTAACTACACTCGCGACATGACCGTTGGAGCGAAAGCGAAATCCCGCGCTCGCGTCAAACGGCGAGAGCGCTTGGTGGGGTGCTGCTGCGATGGGCGCCCGATGACGTCATAACGGCGAGTGGCACTGACGATGGTTATCGGGAATCCCCCCTCCTGTTGGCCTTGAAGAGTCTCGCAGCGGCCTTCGCCCGGTCAGGTGGTGGGAATCTTCCGTTTATCGTGCATCTCTTCGATCGCTCGGGGCAGCTTGCTGAGCCTTGATTTCAGATGGTGCGTTTTTCGACTGCGAATTTGGTGCAGCGGCGGGCCGAAGATGCGACATTTTGCAGGGCGAAAACGCGGATGTAGTTGGACGTAGTTTTGGGACACACACTCACACACACGCTAGCGTAGCCGCACGCGCACATGCATGTACACAACGCGTGCACACACGCACATGCACGCGCAAACGCGCGCACACACACACGTTCGCGTAGACACGCGCGCACACACAGAAGAAAACAAGACGAAGCATGCGTTCCGAACCTTTCTAACCCTGACCGATATTACGATTTTTCGATGATGCCAACCAAGTTTCTAAGTAAGACAATCTGTTTATTTTCACAAATTAAAAGTTCAGTGTGCAAATCTAACGACACTCTTGATTATCCTACACGCCAGGTACCTGGATGAAATCGCTGATTGGCCAATACGATACTTATCATATTTTCGTGCGATGCGCGTTGTGTTTTAGATGCAATTTTTGCTCGATGCTCGATGAACTATCCGGTAAAATCGGCCGACGTCCGTCGCGATATTTTGTATGGGTCCGCGCTTCGACGCAAGCTAGAAAGAGGAGGGACAATAAGAAAGATAGGAGAAAAAAAGCGCCGATTCGCCTATTTTTCTCCTGGAGTTGGCACGCATACAACAATAGATACCTGCGTAGTTGTAGTGCCGTCCGTTGCGTAATCCTGGCACGCGTGTACGCACTGGTACGTGACGCACTGTGCATATCACTCGTCGACGAACTACGAGCTTTTTGTTTTGTCACATCGCGACTTCTGCTCGAAAGAGAAACAAAAATTGTTATGTCGGCCATGGCCCGACAAATTCAGGCGATTGATCAATTTTGTTCTATAAACAATCGCAAGCATGCATGGTGCTCGATTGGTGCCCCATGAGTGCGAGCACGTTCAGCTTGCGCGTGAACAAAGCTTTGGCAAGCTTGAAATTTCACGGGCCTGTCCGCACGCGAGCAGAGGCATGGCGGCGACCAGTTTTATTTTGTCCAAATCCTAATAAAAATATACACTCTATTCGCCGTGTTTGATGTTGTAGTGGTGTAAAGCTCGGGATATTCTATTTTCATCATCCAGCTTTTTGTACTGGGGTAGAGAACAGCACATCACCATCCGAGTGCTTCGACACTTCAGCGCCAAAAGTGTTTGTAAGCACGACCAGGCTTGCCACGTTTTCAAGCTTTGGTATCACTTCACCAAATAAACACCACGCGTGAAACAGGCTTTGCCGCGCGTTACCCTAACTGCGCATGAAGCGAGCTGACGAGCCGAGGGATCCAAGATCTGCGCGTGATCTGTCCTACGTCTGTCCTACCCGCGACGTCACAAACGTTGATGATGATAGCTAGAGAAGTGCCCCCTGTAGTTCGCGTACGCCGCCAATAGTGATCTGAGTTACACACATAAAGCGAAGAAATCTGGTGCGAGGGGAAAGAATGAGTACGGAAAAGGGCATGGTAGAACATCGCTGGTACGACTCAAGAAAGCAGCGGCTGGCGGGAAACGAACTGCGGGTATGTTTCATTAGAAACCCTCTTGGATGTTCGTGGACACCTGTGTTGTGTGGAACGCGTTCCAAGGAACCACGTTCCTGGAAGGCGTTCCTCTTAGTGGAAACGGAAAAACGCCGCCGTTCCCTGTCGATGGAACCGAAAAACGAACTTTTTACGTGTTCGCGTAAACAGCAGAAAGATCTGCCCCCCCCCCCCCCTCCCCCCCCCCCCTTCATTTTTTTTGTTAAAGTTTTATTGTTCATCTTTAGTTGTACACGAATTTAGTAGGCATTTATTACTATTTTTTCATAATCGACTATTTTAAGCTATATTCGTTGATCCTACAAAAGCTTTTGACTTACTAAACCACGCCATATTATTGGAAAGATTAGATGCCTACGGCGTTCGAGGAATGTGTCTGGAACTAACAAAAAAGTATGGCACCAACAGACAAAAATATGTAAATATGTCAGGAATAACACCCGTTACTAAAACAACTAATATCGGCGTCCCTCAGGGTTTTATTCATGGTCCGTTTTTATTTGTTATATTCATTAATGATTTACAGGCTTACCTGAAAACAGAATCAGTTTTGTACGCTGGTGACACTAACATTTTTATCTCAAACCGGATCTGTCGCTGAATTGTACGCTGAAGCAAACTACACCCTCCAGACAGTGGCGTAACTAGATATGACGGCGCCCATGGCAAATGAAATTTCGCGCCCCTCGCGTAGCCCCGCGCTTATGGCCTGAATGTCCAACGAGACTGAATGTCCAACGAGCCTGAATGTCCAATCGGTCACGTGACAGGCGAGACGGAATGTACAACGAGACGAAAGATCCAATCGAGACGGAATGTTCATCGAGCCTGAATGTCCAACGAGACGAAAGGTCCAATCGAGACGGAATGTCCAACGTGCCTGAATGTCCAACGAGACGAAAGGTCCAACCGAGACGGAATGTTCAACGAGCCTGAATGTCCAACGAGTCTGAATATCCAACGGATATGGAAAAGTTGGATTACTGAAAGCGACGGCGGTGAAAGACGCGTTCGATGAAATAGGGAACCGGAGGTTTCGGTGCGGGGATCTCGGTACGCGGTGTTTCGGTACGTGGTCGTTACGGCACCGGGCCTTTCGCTGCACGACTATTTTGGTGTGCCGCTGAACTTGTCTCGCTGACGTTGCCTCTGTGAAGTCCCCCGAATAAAATGAAAATTATGCTCGTGTATTTCGTAGACTTCATACCACAAAAAAAAAAAGAATACATTTTGTTGTTCGTTTTATATTTGTAGATATAAAGATAATTTTTATAATTAAAAAAAAGGACGTGCAAAAAGGTCACACATGCCACAAGATCAAAGACCGCGAACTCGTTGACCATTGACAATCGGTCACGCGTTTGCTTTCAGAACGTCGTAACTCTGGCACGGAAACAAATGTGGGGTGCACGCAGTGTTGTAGGCGTTACCGAAAAAAAGTAACGACATACGTTACTCGTTACTTGCAAATAAAAGGAACGCGTTACCGTCCTACGTTACTTCAAAATAGAAGGAATGCCTTACCGTTTTCATTACCGATAAAAAGTAACGCACGTTACTTTTGCGTTACTTTCTTAATTATGAATTAACTCGTTTTACTCTTTTGACGGTACAGGTATGCAGAAGAACCATTTTTCAAGAAACATTACGTTCATGAAGAAACTGAACGTAATATCTTCATATATTTTACGGTTTCACCAAGTAGTCACGAGAAAAAACGCAAAGAAAACACAAAAACTTTAAAATTTACATGGCTTGGCACCCTAAAACACGAAAAATATTGAATGGTAATTTTTGTTAAGTATTTGGAAGAAGTAACGAGTAACGTAACTACGTTACACGTGACTTGAAATAAGTAACGTAAATACATGACCCGTTACTGTTTTGAAAGGTAACGAGTGCGTTACCGAAAAAGGTAACGCGTTACCGGTAACGCCATTATTTGTAACGCGTTACCGCCACAACTGGGTCCACGAAGAGATTTTAGAATCGTCAATCGTGCTTCTCCCCAGCCACAGTCTTCTTTCCGTATTCTACGGGTTAATGTATTTTCCCCATTAATGACCCTGGTCGCGCAAAGATGATGTACCCCGCATGGGAGAGAAACGCCTGGTCAAATTGTTAGTATTATTGCTAGGCCAAGGCGGTGTAGTTTGTGTAATTACACCAAATTGTAGTGCAATTTTTTTTTTATTTTTTTTTTTTAACGAGGGTGTAAGTTTTAGACATTTCTGATTTGGCTTCCCGGTCCCCAGAAACAAAAATTCGATCCTCATACCAAAAAATATATAAAATACAATGTTCCTTCCATTGAGCCTTTGTGCAGGTGAAGTCCTAAAGTGGTGAGCTTTTATCCAGTGATTGCCCAGAGGAGTCGGCCCATTCACGTTTATCGCGACGATTAGTTTCGCATAGTTCGGCCACCAAAGCGATTGCTGTCGCAGTGAACCATGTATTAAGCAACAAGTAGGTAATATTAATAATTGATACAATACTTTTTAGGATTCGCTTCCGTCGTTTTCGCTCTGCGTTTTTCGGTCACGTGGCATGCAGCAATCGCACCGATACGCGCCCAGGTACCATACCAAGGCTGCGATCGGATTTCAACAGGTTGTAACTCTGTCGCCGAGCCGCTGCGACAGTGCGACTGCTATTTATTCATATGCGCACATTACAAGTGCACATATGACCACAGGATCAGGAGGTCAGCCCCTCGCTCGGTCTTCCCGAATGCCATTATGCTAGAGTCGCCAGTGAACATATTCACGTAGAACCCGTTTTTTATAATTTTGAACGACCCGGCTACGATTCTCTATTGCGCGTTTGCACATTCTGAGAGCTTCATTTGTCATCTTCTCTTTTTTGGAAATAGGGTATCATTGTTGACTCCCACTGTCCCCGGCTATCTAGACACCCTAATCAACTCTTTTCGACAGTTCGACGAATGGGCACTTCCCCCCCCCCCCCCCCCCCCCCCCCCCCCCCCATCTCCGTTCTGCAAATTGGCCTAGGGCTAGAAACAAGAACGACAAACATGGAAGTGGGCTGGCACAACGGGCTGCACAATCGTCTTGGCGGCCGCCATCCTGATCTTGCGGATTAAATTCAGTTTCTGCAAGTATCGCAGCACGTGGCGCAAAACCGCTTCCAGGCTTTGTTGTTGAACCCCCTGGCTGTAGACAAACCGACCACCAGCACCGTTGTCAACAGGAGCCATCTGCTGCACGCCGAGATGGACGCGTTTGCGTCCTTTATCAGAAGTCAAGCTCCCACATACTGAGACGTCATCAACTATCTCGACAGGATCACGAGCTTCGGAGTGCTTCCAGAAGCCAGTTAAATTACATGGGCTTTTGAGAACCACTATGCATGTCCCATGCAAAAAAGTTGCGTACTGCGTGATGTCAGTATTCTCGCTCGAGTATGTGCCATACGAACCTATTGGCACGGAACGCGTGCGTGTGTAAACTACTGGCAACTGCAGTGTACAGAAAGTAGTTGTCTGTTCCAAAGATAAACGAACAAAAATAAAAATGTACTAAATTCACACAATTGTTCTGCATTTACTCATGAGCTGTCAGGTCCCACCTCCGTGTATTTATAAACGCGTTAGATGTAATTTACGGGAATTTACGCTTGTGCAAACTGCTGAAACCAGGACACGCAGACACCGCATCCCTATTTTACTATATATTTCAAATTGGCTGATTTATGTCTTCGAAACATTTGAAATGTTAATGTCAAAGGAGCGTTTGGTGTCGTACAATCGACACCTTTAACCGACGGGTACATAGCTGCGCATCGGCACTCAGCTAACTAACCATCATGCCTTTATATATAGATGAAATTATAATATTTGTGTCTGTTCAGCGTTTCTCTGTAGGCTCGCCAACGCCGGCTTTAGTGGCACGACATTTTAGTATGACGAAAATACAGCAATGTCTGCAGGAACGCGGATTAAATATACACACAAGTCTGTATAATTAACAAGACAAATTATTCTAGCACGTGACAGGCGAGACGGAATGTCCAACATGCCTGAATGTCCAACGAGACGAAAGATCCAACCGAGACGGAATGTACAACGAGCCTGAATGTCCATCGAGACGAAAGATCCAACCGAGACGGAATGTCCAACGAGCCTGAATGTCCATCGAGACGGAAGGTCCAACCGAGACGGAATGTCCAACGTGCCTGAATGTCCAACGTGCCTGAATATCCATCATTGGATCTTTCGTCTCATTGGACATTCAGGCTCGTTGGACATTCCGTCTCGTAATCGTAGCCCCGCTGCCGTTTTTTTCCATAGGGCACATGTTGGGTGGACTCGGCTCGGCGCCCCCTCCCAAGTGGCGCCCGCGGCACTTGTACCCCCCCCCCCCCCCCCCCCCCCCCCCCTAGTTACGCCACTGCCTCCAGAGACGGACTAACTGGTTAACATATAATAAACTTGTCCCTAACGTAAGTAAAACGAATTACATTTTATTTGCGGGAAATACAAATTTTATACAGGAATATACCAATTTTTTTTTTTTTTTTCAAATTATGCCATATACTACCTTCAAAAACTACTATCTTAAATTTTTATTACTGCTTTATACATGGTCGTATTTCTTATGCAATTACGTTGTATGGACTAACGTGTAAAACAACATTGAAACATGTACCAGACTGCCCAAAACGCTGCAATAACACCAATGCAATTTTGCAAGTCTAGGGTTAACGTTACTTTCGATTATAGCCTATTGAACATTTTTACTGTTAAACAAAATCCAGAACACCGTATATCGACATTAACGAAACATGTACCAGACTGCCCAAAACGCTGCACTAACAGCAATGCAATTTTGCAAGTCTAGGGTTAACGTTACTTTCGATTATAGCCTATTGAACATTTTTACTGTTCAACAAAATCCAGAACACCGTATATCGACATTAACTTTCAAGCTTCTCTCTAATCTTGTACACTGCCCATCAATACATCTGTCTGTCACATCAAAACACTGATTACCCACTCAGATCGGGTACACCGATGTCTCTCATTGTTCCGCAAATTCGAACAAACTACGGTGTTTTTTTTTTCATTTACATATGTAGCAACTAAAACGTGGAACGCTCTACCCCAAAGTGTAACATCGATGTCAAGTTTTCGGACATTCACCCTCGCCTCGCTATCATATATTCGCTCTCGAACTTCACTGCAAATAAACTGACTCACCCTTTATCGATTCCTTCCCATTTCTTTTATTTCTTTTTCATTCGTTCATCTTCTTTCAATTAGCATTGAAGATCAAACTGCGTGCCGTTAAATTTTTCATTGATCATATCAAAATTATTCTCTTCAAATGTCTTAGGATATTTGTGTGTATGTGTGTGTGTGTGTATTTTAAAAGTATATTTCCCTTTAAACGCATGTCGCATGCTCTAGGGTTTTTGTTTCTTGAGTAGTATTACTAGCATGAATAGAAGCGCGTTAACAATCTGTGCCGTCATTCGTTTTCTCTCGTTTCAGAATTAATTAGCCATATGTATTGTTAACTAGCGAACCGCCTAGTCACCTTGTTAAAAAAACAAAAAAACAACGGAGATCCTTAAACAGTGTGTTTTAAAAACTTTGGGACCCTCTCCCGAATATACTTTGTATTGTATTAAGACCATTTGTACCGAAATAAACTTTGACTTTGACTTTGAATGCGGGGGAAGTCTGCGAGAGATAGTCGAAAACAAAGAACTGGAATAAATGTGATCGTGGCTACTGGATACGTAGTTTGATGCTGATATTTTGACTCGCTTTTTTTTTTTTTCCGTGGTTTACCTAGTACGATATTCCATTAAAATAGGCAAACGTAACGTGAACGTAACGACACGTTCCATCTTCGAAATATCACGGCAACGCGTTCCTTTCGAACCACTGGAACTTGTAGCGGGAACTCGCTCCAAGATTGAAAAGGAACAAATGGTATTACACTCATCCATGTAAAAAAGAAAAAAAAAAAACGAATGAAAGATAGACGTTGTGGCTATCTCTTTCTTCTTTATTCCTTCTCTGGGGCTTTCGTCACAACCCTAGTTTTAGCACGTAAAACTGTCTACCCGCACTGAAAAAAAAAAAAAAAAAATAGAACATTTATATTTGTATATTTGTTTTTTTGCAGGCCTGCAGCTATCTCTGTCCAGCCCAACATAAACTCTTTTTGTCTACCTCGTAATTTTATCACAGACGTCGGAGCTTTCCCCGTTTAAAGCACGCGCCATTAAGCAATACGAAGATAACAAACAAAAAAGACAGGAGCAATTGGTGGGAAAGGCGACCGTTTGGCTTCTGGCGAGCACTGGGGGGGAGAGGGAGAGGGAGGGACGGGACGTGCATATCAAGTAGGCACAGGAAAATCATGATACGAAAGGGTTTTTCCTCTTGCTTTCTATTTTCGTTATTCCTTCTCCACTTTTGCGTTTTCCTTCTCTCTGCCGGTATGAACTCTCCCAACTCTCCTTGACTCTCGGCAGCCAGCATTGGCGTCACTGACCTCCTTTCTCAGACAATCGAGTGTGCTGGTGTGCTCTTGGGTACCGGTGGACACATCTTGTCCGTCGCCGGTCCAGCACGTCTGCAGTGTCTCGCTGCCGACAGCGGTCTCACTGTGTATTTATTGGTGAGCGCGCTCTGTTTGTACAAGACTGCAGGCTCATCGTCTGCTCGCCGCGCGTCGTCTGCTTTTCGTCGTCTGCTTGCAGCGGTCGTCTGGTATTCGTCGTCTGCTACAGAGGAAACGTTTTTGTTCTCCTATTTTTTCTTTTTGTTTTCGCGGATGTGCCTTCCTTGGTTTTGAAGAGCTGCGGTTATGGATTGCGATCCAGAGTGAGTACAAAGACCTTTTCTGTTTTAGAGTCATTCGTCCCATTGATTTTAATTAAACTAAATGCCGCTACGTTATCCGTCAAACGACACTGAGACTAGAAAATGTTGAACATAGCAGCGCAGTTTAATGAACATCGTGCGAAACCAACTAGCCGATCCAGTCTTCGTTAAACTTCAGTCGTCCTAATTGTTAATGAACATTTCATGTCATCCACTCATCACCGTGTTACAATAAAAAGAAGGAAAGAAAAATGGAAGCGGAAGCTTTGGATGCTGGTTTGTTCCTACAATTCGTATCTAAACGTTTGCGTACTACTATTCTGAATTGGAGCCTCAATGTGGTACGAACTCCGAGTGTTTGATCGTTTATACTTAAAATTGCAAGAATAAAACACGAAGGACGAGGACTCTGTGTTTTGTCTCGTCCTTCGTGTTTCTTTTTTTTTTTTCAATTTTAAGTATCTACATTTTGACACGCTCGCCTTAATCATTTGATCGTTTACGGATTAAGAAATTGTTAGTTCTAGACAACGTGTTAAGTTCTCTGGAATTCAGGATTGCCGGGTAAAAAGTTCCAATGGGTTACAAATGGTTGCCTTCTGTCTTCCCAGACGCTGGAAATTTTATACAGTTTCACTAATGCTTCAACTATTTCGAAGAATCGACAGCCAAAATAGGTTTACCTGTGCTGATATTTATTACGGGTTATAAATATCGGACCGCGAATAATAACGACAGTCGAGGATATTTTTTTTTTTATTGTGTGTAACGCGCGCATAACAAAATCATGTTGTGATCGAAATTCCTGGCCGCTCTTTCAGATATATTTTGCGAAAAGAGTAGCCAAGTTTTTAAATTCTCATTTCGGCTTAGAAGCCCTAAAAGTATTAGCTGAGTTATATGTTTGATTTTCTTGTTGCATCGCATTTGCAGCGAGAGACCGTTTTTATTATATGTCAGACGCCGAATTGTCAGCCAGGGATGCATTGTGGCTGTTCCCTCTGGAAGGTGACTTGCACCACCTAGCCACTTAAGTACTAAACTAAATGCAATCGGTGTCCAGCAAGTTAGCCAACTGGCGGTTTGTGGAACTGGTCTACAGCGCTCTCTGCTATAATTATGCGTTTTTTTTTTTTGTGACGTTTAAGAATATCGAATGTTTTAAAAAATTAGTATCGCTTTTTTCTCCTCTAAAATAAACCATCGCCGAGCACTTATCTCCGTCCATATGTAGTGCAATCGGCTCGAACCAGGTGCCGAAATTTTATGACTTGCCGCTTTCTAATTAAATTAAATGTCATAGCCCATTTTAGCAAATTTTAATAAAAAAATAACGGCAAAAATAAAAAACGCGAATACGTGGAGATGGTGGCGTATGGGATGTGTCCACGCGCACTGTTCGTAAAGATGCGTGTACTATTTTTTTTTTTTTTTATAGTTCAACAAAAAGGGACTGACCGGCACAAATTTGAAAAGTAGACCATTTGCGAAAATCCCAAACGGCCGCGCGTGGAGCCGCGCAACGAATGATGGGAACATCCTGTACGCTCCTTCTTCCGTAGTATCTATCACGTGACACTGAAGAGAGCAAGAGAGGGAATAGCGGAGTTGTCATAGGCCGCGTTTCCCCCTCCGCTAAGCCCTCCGCAAGAAAGGTGCCGCTACTGCGGCTGTGCGCCGATGGCCATGACTGTAGAGTTCCGGATATCGTAGCGGGTTGCGGAGAGCGTTGCGGGACGGCGGAAACCATCTACGAAAACCCCCTAGTGACAGGTCTAGAGTAAAGTGGAAGCTCCTCCCACCTCTTTGCACTTTAAAACAGCGAACACCGGAGAATAGGTCGCCTCCTTTCCAGCCTTCGCTCTAGCTCCTCTGCCTGCTGCGTTTCCTTTGTCGTCTGCTGCAGCCGGATTTATACCGGCAGTTCCCACAGTCCTTTAGCATATATCGTGCAGTGTCCCTGAGAGCGCTGCACGATACGCAAAATGTCTATGCAAGTCCTCCAGCGTGATTGCATCCCGACGCTCGAGAGCACTCAGCCCCGAGCAATGCGTTACCGACTCATCAGAGAGCTCGTGCGTTTCGCTGTCAGTCATTCCGACGCGTCCGCCTGCCTCGGCGTCACTGGATACGGACGGAAGCCGAATCGGATAGCGGTTCGCGCACGTTGTCAGCGCAGTATACCCGTCGGCACACTTCCTGGGGCTCGGAAACG
Source organism: Ixodes persulcatus (assembly GCA_013358835.2). Lineage (NCBI taxonomy): Eukaryota > Metazoa > Arthropoda > Arachnida > Ixodida > Ixodidae > Ixodes > Ixodes persulcatus. The sequence goes on from JABSTQ010001012.1 coordinate 52,679, forward strand.
GAGCGTGAAATGGAATTTCAACGGGAGGCGCGTCGACGAGCGCGCTGTGTCCTTCCTGCCTTTCGGTCACTTTTCGCTTTCTACCCACCTCTCGTTTCTCTCGGGTCGACTCTTCTTTCGTGGTTAAGCGGACTCACGCTCTTTTTTTTTTCTTACATTTTAGTGTTTTCATATTTTTTTTTTTTTTTTTGCGCCGCGAAACAGAGGAACTGATTAAAGGGAAGCTGAAACACTTCTTGAAAAAAAAAAAAAAAAGAAACGAGTTAGAGGTGACTTCTGGCGTATTTTTATCCCGTGAATCTGAATATCACGTTCGTTTTCCTCGAACATGTAACTAAACGCGAGGAAACACGAAAAACCTCCGACCAGTCGTGACGTCATACTAGGATCTTTGGGCCGCGAAGCGCCTGCCGCACGTGTGGGCAGCGCGTGCAATTGCAATTTTGAGAGGTATATTTTTCCGCACTGACCCCAGCCGTGACGTCTCTTTCTGACCTTTTGAAGATAGCAAGAGTGCGCGTGCATAGCTTTGACAGGCGCTGAAGGTGCGCGAGAGCAGATTCCGAAAACTCCTATTGTGACGTCACGCCCCAGAAAGGAGGGGCTTCGGCGGTACTTTAAAAATTAATTTATGCAGCCTCCGTGCACCGAGCTGAAAAATAATCTCGATATTCGTGATCCTGGAGGCCGAATGAAGGCCATTGAAGTGTTTTTTTCTTAAATATAAAACCGCTTCAGTTTCCCTTTAAGTTACTTCCTGACTGCGCGCGCGAAAGAAGATTCCCACGCAATTACTACAATTAAAAAAAAAAAAAAAAACGAATCCCTGCGGTGGGATCAATCGCGTTGACAGTCACTTAACAGTTTTCGTTTCTTCGCGAATACCGAGATAAAACTTACCTCGCCACCGCTGAAGTTGCACCAGTTATTGAGCGCGACACAACTTCAACGTTGTTTTTTTTTTTTTTTCCATTTTATTGGTAGGCATAAAAATTGACCACATAGGTTAGTATACTCCTATTGGGCAATTTTCACCACATTGTAAGAAAAACAGGGAAAACTGGCAATGGGACTTGCATGACTTTGGCCATACCAAAACTGTCTGCAGAAGACATGTTCGAAAAAAGGCTGATCGTCCGTTCTTTAAACGGACGATAAGTCATTTTTTTTTTTCGTGCGTGTATGACAGTTATATTTTATTTTCGTCTTTGTGAGAGGTCACGGGCGTGGATTTCTTGGGCGTCTTTTGTTTTTCCCAGACAATGGGAAACGGGAGTGCCAACTCGGTCGGTCGAGACGGGGAACGATCGAGTGGGGGTCGTGTGACGTCACTTGCGGGATCGATTCCTTCGCTTTACCGACTGTATGCAAATTCGCGAGAGTTTGCAAGGACGATGCACCGCATCGAAGAGGAGCCTACATACCTACACGAGCCAGTCTCGCGCGGGAGGAATAAAACGATCCACGATGCGCTATCCTGCGTGGGTCAGACGGGTCGAACCTACTTCGTGGGCGCTATTGGACGCCGTGATTTTCCGCGACGGTGCGGCTCAGATGTGCAGTTATTTTTGCGGCGACGTGGGAGAAAACGCGCGTGCCTTGGTCAGATGTTATACGTATGAAGCTGCAACATTAGTCCTGTGAAGCGGTATAAAGTTAAACCTTTATCAAATACCCAGCAGAAAAAAAAAAGAAGGAAGCTGCTTTATGGGGAAGTTTATCTAACATAAATTGAAAAGGGAGGTGAGTACTACTTAGGACTGCATAACGGTGGCACGCGCTGCATTTGCGGTGGTTGTGATTTGCGTGAAATGCGATTCGCGCTTTTTCAACGTCACATCTGACGCAAAGTTGGGCCTTTCGACGTCTCTGTGACCTTGACACGCACCTTGTCGTCGTCAGCTTGTTCCGTCATCGGTTCCAACGCGTCGTAGTGCGTGTCGTAATTGTCGCAAAATTCGTACGCGGATAAAGCGTCTGGTTTTTTTAAACACGCCCGAAAGATGGAGCCTGGAAATGGGTCTGACGATGAGAAATAAGTTCACCACAGCGTAGATTCTTTAGATTCGATTAAAAGAAAAATACATTGACGCCGAAAAGCTTCGGAGTCGCCGTCTGGCGGATTTTTCTCGCGCCTCAGAGTGAGGATACGTTCATCTTCTGCTGCGACCAAATGATGTATGATACGCTATGCTGTATACCATGCTTCCAGATACCAGAGAGGCCAATTGAAAGCTATCTAGGGCTGTTTCGGCTAGATAAGAACACTCGTGTGAATCTGTCCAGAGTGACAGGAAATGTTATGTCCTAGTGAGTTCGTTAAATTCCCTCCATAGCAACGGAGATCCAGAGAATACTTACACTCGGAACAAAAAAACCAAAGAACAACAATAAAAAAAATCGCTTATCGATAGGCTATTAAAAGTGGACGTCGACTGATTGACGGGTTTATCCAGGATTGCCATTCTTGAATGGGGGGAGGGAGGGAGGGGGAGGTAGGTAGGTAGGTAGGTATATTGTAGGTGTCTGTGCTTTGTCTAGGAAATTCTGGGAATTCAAAAACACTTCCAGGCTGTCCTCAGCCTGGGAGTCTGCTTGGGATGTTTGTATAAATCACTGCTCATAAATATGCGAATTATCGAGACGATATCCACAGCGTGCTCTGTAGGCGAGAAAAAACAAACAAACATAATTTTCATTTTTTTTTATCGTGATTATTATTTTGCTTACAGCGTACTGGTTTCGCGTTACTCGGTGCGCCGATCATCCGTCACGTGATCTAGCACGTGATCACTCGCGTACACAGGCCGCCGCTTGCCGATTGACCCCTCTCCCCAGCCTATCCCCACGGAGACCACTCTTGCCTCTTGAGAGCCACTTAACTGTCACGCGTTCTTCTACTGTTTGCCGCCCTGCGACCATGACCCCCGAACAAAGAAATATAAAAAAAAAAAAAAAACTCTTAGGCGATTGCAGGTACGGGGCAACGTTAGCAAGCTTGGTCAAGGACGTCGATCGGGCCGATTAAACGGGAGTTTTCGGAGAACACGGATCGAGCGCACGCGGCAATACTCCAATGTGGCCCCCGCGTAGCTTCAAAAATACGCAGAAATGTGACTCCAACGCGGTAGAGAAAAAAAAAAAAAAAAAAAAAAAAAAAACCAGGCACGTCCGACATAACGTAATATAATAAATCCGGGATGTCCCAAAAAAGATATTTACAACTTTGATGACTAATATCTCGGAGACGAACAAAGGTAGAAAGGTGCGGTTTGCGGTAACATGTGAAGGAGCAACTAAAGCTTAGTTTAGGCCAATTGCAGGACCTTCGTGCTTGCATATATAAGCGGTGAGATCTAGCGCAGGTTGATACGGGCTTGCTGAGCAGGACCTGGGTGGAAATGGACTGGTCTCCTGCGTGCTATTGTTGAAGAACACATTGAACTTTGTTAAGTGGCTACAATAATCCTTTAAAGGGGCGATGCAACAATTTTTGTACTTTGCGCAAATGCCGCTTAGAACGGATCCCTGACGTTAATGACCTATGAAACATGCGTTCGTTTTTCACCCCACGCAATAGAAGTCCCAGTAAAAATTTAAACGAGCAGCGTTCACCCCCTCAACTCGCAGCCAGAACAAGCGGCCACGTGATCTGGAGCCAATTATATGCCGCCAATGTTGATCATAGCCACGCGCTGGGGTTGGCAAAGCACAGGACACGCGCTGGAGTTCCAGACATTGTTATGGCTCGGCTATTGTCGTCGTTGCAGCGATTGGACACGGGCCACTACCCGAATGCTTCTCGAGCTAGTAATTATCACGAGCCCAAATCGAGTGCGCACGCAATGCTTGGGTCCAATCTATGAACATCATTCAAATATCGTCATATGGGTGTGCTGCGATCCCCACTTTACGTCATTAAATTTTGCAAAGGAGAGATTGAATGAAAATTATCGCTTTTGTCTCTGAAATTACACCGCAACAAAGGAGTTTCTTGGCCAGTGGCGTTGCGTGCGAGTAACCTTGAGTCTCACTAGTGCCAGTAAGCTCGTATAAAGTGAAAAACATTCCAATTGAATATCGTTGCACCGCCCCTTTAAGTGTTCCCTAACATGTTTTGCTGCAATCCACACCTTTCTACCTCTTTTTGTTTCCTAGATATTAGTCATTAAAGTTGTAAAGACCTTTTTGTTGGAACACTCTGTATAATGCGAGGGTAACGTCTGTCTGTGGTGGACTTCACCGACCGCGAGTTCGATAGGCACGTTTTCATCATCATCATCAGCATCATAATGCCTTTATTTGTGCCATTCAACAACCAACAAAGGTCTGCAATGTGGCACAGTGAAAAAATTGCACAGCTTTAAAACATGCTCAACTGATAAAACTAGCATGCAACAAAACACGACAGTACATTTTAGCGACGGAAAATAATCTCATCTAATTGTCTACTGAGATTAACATAGCTATTAAAGATATCAAAATTTTCATGCCCAAGATTGTTCACACTTGTCTGCATTCTTGTTGTTGGTGATATCATGTGTTGATTGTGGGGATAAAAAGTGAGAGCTCTCCTATTTGAGCGAGTCGGTACGTTCAAATTCACTGTGAACAAAAGTGTTGAGTCAATGTCCCCGTCAACTATTTTATACAAGAAGGCTACATCGCGCGATAATCTTCTGAGTGATAGACACTGTAGGCCAAATTTGTCGAGCGGGAGTTCATAGTTGTAAAAATGCCTACGGCCAAGGTATTTGTCATAAATTATGCGCACAAGACGTCTCTGAACTGACTCTATTTTAGCTGCATCACGTAGCGACAGTGAATTCCACACCACAGAGCCAAAGTCTAGTCTCGATCTGATAATAGAACAAAATAAACGAAGGAAACAAGCATAGTTCGCAAACTTTCTAGTTAATCGAGTAATCATTCCAAGTAATCTAAATGCAGAACAGAGAGTATGGGCGACATGGCAGCCAAACGATAGAGTAATGTCAAAGTACACTCCGAGGTCACGAAGCGATGATACTCTTAAAATGCACTTATCATCAATTGAGTATGAATACTGTATAATTTCACGTTTTTTACTAAAAAAACATGACCTTAGTTTTTTCTGGATTAATGATTAAGCAATTTTCCCGACACCAGTTTAAAATATGCGATACGTCACTCCGAAGAAGGTCACAGTCACAGTCGTCGATCAAACTAATACTCAAAAAGAGCTTGATATCGTCTGCGAATAACAGCACGTTTGAGTTTACTACGCAAGTAGATATCTCATTGATAAAGATCAAAAACAAAGGTGGACCCAAATTGGAGCCCTGTGGTACTCCCCGATGACGGATAAAAAGGATAAGAGAAGTTATTTAAAATGCGTACGACACAACGACGGTCAGTCAGGTAGCTTTCAAGCCATAATAAAAGCACAGGAGAAACACCATTACGCGACAATTTGTGCAGCAGCAAAGCGTGGTTCACCTTATCAAAGGCTTTAGAGAGGTCAAAATATACAACGTCAACTTGACCGCGATTACAAACAAAAGGTACTGAATAATCAAGGAAGGTACAGAGGTTTGTCTCGACTGAGCACCCCTTGATAAAACCGTGCTGAAAAGAACTGATACGTCGCTTGAAATAAAAAGACAGACGGGTATGCATCACTATCTCAAATACCTTTGAAAAAGAACATAGCAATGGTACAGGGCGATAGTTCCCAACTTGCGAAGTATCCCCCGTTTTATGAATAGGAACAACAATAGACTCTTTCCACACAGATGAAAATATACCCTTACTCAATGACATATTAAATATATGCTCTAAGATAGGCGCAAAAAGATTCGAGCAACCTTTAACAATAAAGTTAGGCACATAATCTGTACCAGATGTTAGTTTCGGCTTCAGTTTCCTTATAGCCGCCAAGATCTCGCTAACAGTGACTTTGTGTACTGCACAAACATCAGAGTAGACAGGATCGTCAAGAAATGCACTATCTTTAGGAACATCAGAAGAAAAACAACCGCTGAAATGACTTGCAAAAACGTTAGCGATATCCTTCGGGTTAGACAGATAATCAGAATTTCTTGAACATGATTGTAAACCTGAGACTGGGGCAGAAAGAGAACACATCAGAAGGTAGAAAAAGAGGAGGCAACGTCTCAAACTCAGCTGCAAAGTTTATTTCGTAGACGCCTTTTATACCACAATTCCAACGCCGTCTCTACAAAAAAAAAAAAAAAAAAAAAGCTTAAATTGGCAAGAGGACAATGACACTTGGGTACCCTTCTCTTATCTTCCTTGACCTCGCCTGCGAAACACTCACACAAAGGGTCACATTCTATCATAACCACCGCCACCCGCTTACACCAGCTCGCCTGCACTCTGACCATTTTTTCAGAATTTCTTCTTAGACAGATACCGTGTGTACTACCTTTTGTGTGTTGTCTAGCAAATTTCCAAAACTTATCTGGTTTGTGGAAAAGACTATTTTCTACTGCGTTTAAATGCACACATTCGTCATGAATAAATAACTTTTTAACAAGAGACCGATAAATGCTGAACATACCACATTTGCGATCCATTTCTTTTGTACAATTTGTGACAATGCGATTTTTTTTAATGTAATATATTAGATCTTTAGAATACCACGAAGGATACTTTCTAGGTTTCGATGATCGTTTTGGAATAAATTTTTCCATTCCATTTCTCACTACCGTCGTAAACGACTTCGCCGCTGAGTCGACTGAATCGTCCTTTAAAATGGAGGACCAGTCTTAATTTTCAAAAAACCTATGAAGACCAAAATAATCGCCTGCGTCGAAAGAGTAATACGTCTGCTTTGGGCGAACTGCAGATTTCAACGAATTATGGAAAGCACCAATAAAGGGTGGGTGAAAAGCGTCAACCTTAACAAGTGAAACATCGGCAAGACTTAAGCCGATGATCGGCACATTTGAAAGAAAAAGATCAAGGACGTTCCCGGCGCTGTTATCAAACCCGTTTAATTGACTAAGGCCATTAAAATGTATAAAATTCAATAGATGAGACGATTTGCTTGCTGTTATACTATTTTGACTAGTAACAAATCCTGACTGCCAGTTGGCACCAGGTAGGTTAAAATCACCATAAATGCGCACCCTGAACTTTGAAAAGTCAATTTCTTTTTCCAATGTATCAAAGTGTTCATTAAAAATACGATTATCCGATAGGGGAGGGAAATAATAATTCCCAATCGGGTAGTTACAACAAACACATTCTGGGTAGGTTTCAAGGTCGCGTCTGCGATGCGAGGTAACTGACTGATTTACGGCGATTAATACACTGCCTCCGAATTTCTGGCGAGTTACAGCATAGTCACGGTCACGACGGTGAACGGTATAAGAACGCGGAAAATAGTCTGCACTTGAAATTTCCTCGTTGAGCCATGTTTCAGTCAGACAAATGATATTAAAATTGGAAGAGACTACATTTGGCAAGAATGTGTCCGCTTTGGTTCGTAAGCCACGAGTGTTTTGGTAGTACGCAGTTTTGCGTACTACCAATACGAATAATAATACGTAGTTTTGTTCCCACCCAGCGTGCAAGCAGGCACGCGTCACTGTCGATGGCAAATGCTTTGTTTTCACGCCTGTGGGCACGCCTTAGCACTGACCAGAGGAATATTGGCGACTCCCTCGCAAAACAACAACAACAAAAAAAAAAAAACGAATAATAATAAAAAAAAAATGTAAAGGTTATTTTGGTGATATCGCACACCGCCTGGTGATAGTTACGAATTGCAGAGGGTAAGCAAGTTGGCGAAGGAAGGGAAATCCTACTTTTGGTTCTTAATTTCTAGGCTAGGTGGCGCAAGCTACCGCCCGTTATAAAGGGTACAGCCATTAGCATCCATCCATATATCCTGCTTGATTGGCTCTATCGGATCGTAGTGGTGGTTGCAGAGTAAGAATGTGTTACACGCGTAAAGGCCTCGAAGTTCACGGTTAACAACAGCAACCAAAAAAAAAATGTTTCTTATCATGACGGCGCACGACAGTGGGAGTAAGTTACATCAAGTTCGAAGCACTTGAGAAGGAGACACCGACCAGACAAGCCGTAAGCGACAAAACTGATTAAAAAGAAAAAAGAAGCCGCGCACCCTGGCGATAAATGGTGGCATGTACACAACACGTAATCACCGGCCGAGCACGAGGAGTTGCAGTGACGTCAGGCGTGAACCGCCCCTCACGCCACGGGACTCGCTCTCGAGTTCCGCCGCCGATGATTGATTGTGCCGTAGCCTTCCTTCGCTCGGGACGAGGCGGTCGCGCGACGCCCGGTCTCTAGCGTGTCGCTTCGGCGCGGGGTGATCGACTGAGCCATTTGAGGTAAGGCCGGGTAATCTTTCACCTTTTTTTTTCTTTTCAGTCGGGTTTACAATATTTGTTTTGAGAAGCGGTCTAAAAAAGAAAATGCGGCTGCGTTTCTGCGGTGTTTTGCAGAGAGAGACAGAGAGAGAGAGCGAGAGAGAGGTGTTGAAAAGAATGGAAGCCTGGATCTGTTTTACGGAGAAAGATGGATGGATGAGTGCATGGTGGCTCTTCCCTTTGAATCGGACGATGACTTGCACTAGCCAAATAATATTTTTAGCTCCAGGTCAAATATTGTTTAAGCCAATTTAACCAGATTTGTTCTATATTATCAGTCTCTCCATTTTAGCCACCATTTTTCTAATCTAACCTACGGGAGAAGGTCCAACGTCGCGCCCCTAGCGACTAAGTTGAGAACTAAACCCATAGGGACGGCTAATGCCACTAAATAAGCTACGCTTCAGAGTAACTACACTTGGCCATTGTGTATTAAAATCATGGTTGCCAGTTATCTGAAGTTTTATCTGAAATCACAGGAAACGCTTTTCCGCCCTCTACAAATGTTTAAACAGTTCGGGACAGAGTACAAGCAGTATAACATGAGCTTACTAACGCCGAATCTAATGCTGAGGAAGTCGCACTTTTGAATCATGACGATTGGCAGTTGCATCTGCTCTGCATACGAACCAAAATGTCGGCGCCCACAACAGTGTCGGGGAACGGAGTGCCGATACTCTATAAGCTCAGCTCATTTAGTGGCTCTAGGGACGGCGACGACATTGCTTGTGTTCCGTCGCAGCGCTCGGCTGACTGACGTAGCCGAACGCACTGTTCGTGCCCATTGTGTGTCCCGCGCTCGAAAAATGACGTAAAATACGCAGGCCTTCGTGGTGGGTAAACGCCGAACTCCGTGTAAGACGAACTCGACAAAGTAGACGATTGCAAACAGGGCATCTGGCCGCCGCCATGTTCGTGCTCATGTGAGGAAGCACGTGAAACTGCGAGCCTGCCAAAGCCACCTTCACGCGCATGCTGCACATGCTTGAACTCCTCGCCATATTCGTCGAAATGCGATATCATTGCTCGTGTTCTGTGAAGGCTCTGTTCATCTGATTCAATTGCAACGAACCCTTTAACGGGTAAGAAAGCGCCAAATGTCCGCACGTTTTTGTTCAATAGACTTTTTTTTTTCTTTAATTCAGTTCGGCTAGTTTCATTACTATCATGACCTCTGTGTATAACATCTGTACCGATAATGGTGGCCTTGTTGAGGCTGATGAAGGAAGAAGCTAGATACTGCCAAGCGGAGGATGTACGGGGCCTGTACACGTTCGAGACGCCGGTACAACACGACGCACGAGTTAGTTACGCGTTTATTTCGGAGTGTGGTCCAATCAATCTCTTGGCACAAGTTTGGCTCTGAACCTTTTCGATGGCGGAAATTTCGTCGAGGGGTGACATCGTTTTAATAAATGCTAGCGCATTAAATTAACAAATGACGTCCCCGTGGCCCGTACCCGGCAAAGCTACGGTCGGGTAAAAGGTCTTGATGTCTTCGATCATGGCGCCTCTTTCTGTGTTTCTCTTTTATCTTCATTTTCTCTCAACGCGGTCTTCCTTTCCCATGGTTATAATTAATCTGGAATTTGATAAGAAGCTGACAGATATACAAATTAAAGTAGGAATCGACGAATTGGAACGTACTGGTGAAGTACAGGGATAACAGGACAAGACCTCTTTCCAACAGTTGGAAAGTTGTTTTGTCCTGTCTTCGTTCTTTATGACGCTTTCCTTTTATCCTTGTAAAAGTAGTAAATTGAGAAAAAATTTAAACGTGAACATTTGACAGGAGTCTTCCGGTTGGGACGAAACTAATTAAAAAGGGGGGACGTCCAACCAAGCAATAATTAGTTGGTTGGACCCCCCCCCCCCCCCTTTCTTTTTTTTTAATCAGCATGTAATGAGTAAAATATGCGCGGACTAGAATTTTAGAATCGATGCATTTTTATACACTCGAATTCGTTCCCTGCCACTTTTAGCCCTTTTTGTTTTGTTTTACTGTACTCTATATATCGTATGCCCCCTATATCTCATGCCGCCTGCGTGTCTGTACCTGCCGGTATGTAAATCGTGCCTGGTTCTTTTTTTTTTCCTTTTTATTTTTGTACTTTAATTAAGCCTTTTGTGCGTTACTATATATAATTACGGCGTTTTAGACTCTAGACTACGTCGATAGCAGCAATAACCTCTCACGTGCCGGAAAGAGAGTTAATTAAAGTCTGGCCTTTGTGTAGTCGCTCTTTTGATGGCTCGTATCTACTCTCCGATAAACTATAGCAAGCTCGGGCGCATGTACTATGTACGCCATCGGATATGTGCCTGGGCACTTGCATGTGCTGCGCTTTTTTTTTTTTTGCAACATGTTTTTCGACAGCTTTTTCGGCAACGTTTGCAAAAGAAAGTGCCATTTTTAATTACATTTGAAGTCTTTAGGATATATATATATACCGGGCGTTCGTTTTTAATTAGAACAGATTTATTACAAAAATTCCGTAAAAGATGCACTAGTACGGTTTGTTCAAGTGAGTTATACGGCTATAGGGGGACATTATGTGGGTGGCTAATCCTTGCGAGAAGTTGGCTAATTACTTAAAATTCGTTAATAAACTTTTAATTAATGAAAATAGACATATGGGTTCCAATTAGACATTAGCTCAGCGTCGTCGAAAACCCCTAAATCAGTCATTTTCAGAAAGACTTTGAGCGCGTGAGAAGCGTAGTAGTGAACTGAAGTTACTGCTCGTGGAGCTGGTACAAAGCTAGAGGTTGCGATAAGGCGCCCGTGCGATTTTTCCGTCTCTTATCTAGCCCCAGCCTTGTACCTGCTCCACGAGTAGTAACTTTAGTGCACTACTACGCTTCTCACGCGCTCAAAGTCTTTCTGAAAATGACTGAATTAGGGGCTTTCGATGACGCTGAGCAAGTTTCTAACTGGAACCATATGTCTATTTTCATTAATTAAAAAAGTTAATTAACGAATTTTAATTAATTAGCCAACTTCTCGCAAGGATTAGCCACCCACATAATGTCCCCCTAGCCGTATAACTCACTTGAACAAACCGTACTAAATGCCTTGCTATTTAGCAGTTCCAATCATTATTTATTTGCTGTCCCGTTCGTAAAGTTATATTTCTTTGTTTTTTTTTTTTTCTTTCTTGTTTTGTGTTGATTCTGGCACCAATTAAAAAACAAAAACGAAGAAAAATAGTTACGTTCTGCGCTTACCTCGGAGACTATAGGCGATATCGAGCGGGTTGTAAATAGACCGATCTCACCAGTCAGTTTGACTACGCCACCGCTTCCGCAACGCATCGAGATAACTTTAATCTTTCTGCACGTGCAATAACCTTGCTGGAGCTCTGCATTTGTTTAGCACGAGACGGCACGAGCCCTCGCATGCGCGGCCGTCTGCCTCTCGTGAACTAAAGTTATGGCGGCGTCACGCATGCGCCGAACGCTTAGTGAGATCGGTCTTTTTGTCGTTAACGAGTGCACCGAAAATGAACAACAAATATATCGATATAATTTCCGCTAAAGGTGTCTTGAATCGGTAAGAAGCGGTCGTCATTCGCGCATGATTCGCGAGCTCTGTACGATGGTTGCAAACGGGCAGTTGACGAGACACCTGTCGTGAGGGGATTAGTGTATGCGTAAAATTAACTGCATCTCGTTTTTTTTTTTTTTTTGAAGTGTTTGCTGGTCAGCGAGTGTACATGCTGAAAGTCGTGAAAAAGAAACCAAATGGCATGGTGCGTGCAATGGAACGACGTATTTTGTCGAAGACGGACATTTCAGTTAGTTGGAGACAATTATTCATATTTATGTTCACTTCGCAAGTATACATTTTGAATCGTCCGTAAATGGGATATAACTCGACAGCTCCGCTGCACGTATGTGACAATGATATAGGACAAAGGAGCTGCGTTCCTCTTGAGAAACCGCATTGGTGAGACTAGCAAGGTCGCAAAAATGACACGGGGTAGCTGACGTAGGATTAAAGTAAAAAGAAAAAAAAAAGGAGACAGCGAAAAAAAACAAAAAACGGTGGAGCTAGCTCGTAAGATTAGGTAGTGCATGATCGGGAAGACATTTGTTATCTTCGACTTTCTTCGACAGCAGCGCGTTAGCGAACACTCGACCAGGAAAAAAACGTTTTTGTAGCCACGCCACGACGAAGTGCGTTTCATCTGCAGTTTGCGTCGAACCGATTTCGAGAGACCTTCACACACGTTTTTGTGCGTTTCGGAAAAATGCTAAAAGGGGAAGCCTCGGTACGGGTATGTATACCGTAACAGTTGTTGGTACCATACATTTCTTTTCTTTTCATTTTCTTTTCTTTCTTTTCTTTTCATTTTTTTTTTTTTTTTTTTTCTCGCGTGTCCTTGGCACGATGAAGCGACCGATTCTGTTGGCACATATTAGCTTTCCGCGATCCGTTGCACAAACATACTGGTGTTTGTCTCTTTTTTTCTGTTTATTCACGAAACGATTAGCACACGGCGCTGAAAATCTCGTATGATTGATTATTCGTCGCCTACTGAAACAAAGAAACAATATAGTCCACGACTATTCTAATACGCGAAGGACGTATATATATATAGTATAACTAGCCAGAGCGGACGGGATTCGCGTGCCCTGCCGCACGTGTCCGAAACACGAGAGGGTAGCGGCGACAGCAGTCAGTCGTCCAAATCTATCAGAAGCAATGTGCGTGATCTGGAGCTATTCGAGTCGTTGACAGGCGCGGTCCGTCCGCCCGCCCACATCTCCGTTCGCGTGCTCGGAATCCTTTTGGCTCGTGTCGGCCCTTCCTTTGAAATAGAGTGGAACATCTCGAATGAAGTCATCGTTTGTTTGACCTCTCTTGTGAAAGGATTCGGCGACCGTGAGCCTGTTTTCGCTTTCTTTATGCTGAAGAGGCTCCCTTTCTTTAGGATGTGGAAGGTTAACTGTTGACGACGCCCGTGCATCGGGAAGGTGAATTAACCCGCAGCTTTTGTCTCTTCTGCTGTGTACTGTTCGTAACTCAATAGGAGGCGGTGGCGCGGCGCCACCCAGCGGAAATTACTTGGAGGGGATCGCTAAGTACCAGACTTGTACGTAATCCGTTACAAGTAACGAAATTACTTGTAATCCCTTACATTTGTCGGTAATTTAGTAACTGAATAATTACATATTTTCTAGAGTAATTTTAAAGTAATTCTCTTACATTTTGTTACGTAACGGATTCCTTGTAATCCGTTACATTTTTTTTTTCAGAACCAGCCCCCCCCCCCCCCCCCCCCCCTTTTTTTTTGCAACACCAAGCCCCTGAATATTTTTTTTAGACCCTAACAACAATGTCAAAATATCCAAATAAACATTTTTACAAAAAAAAGGGGGGGGGGGCATGTTATATCCGCTTTTTTAGTGTCTGTTTGTTCTTTGCGATCGGAGGCGGGGAGAGGAAGACAACGAGTGATTATATGCCTCTTTGAGAAGCTCAAGGCGGTAAGTGCACAGACAAGAATTAACAATGTCCTTCTTGGTTATAGTGACTAGGACCATTTTCATAATGTCACAACACGAGACAACGCTCCGTCTACCCTAAAATTCACTAAAAGAGATGTGATAATATGTGGAGGTGTTATTGCCACAAGCATCCTCGTTCGTCGATGCACACTTATCTTCTCTTAGAAAACAGGATGTATTTTTTTCTGATTCTTTCACCTTATTTGACCCTGTTTTAAAAGCTACTTACTTTTTTTGTAGTCCAACTTCTAGGGTTGGCCCACTTTATTTGTGAATTCCAGCCAGGTTATCTGCATCTCAGTTACCCTTTTTGTGATTCAGATTTTTGCGAGCACTTCGAAAATGTAATAGTCTTCCTTTTTCTTCTTTCTGTTTTTACCCCAGCAGGACGCATCTTATCTCAAGCAGATATTTTTACAAATAATACATAATGGTGGCTGACGTAGACTTAAAATTCTGGGCTTGAGGAGAGAGGGAAACTCATGAGTGGGGCCATAGCGTCGCTTACTTTTCTGCCCTTCGCTGCCCGTGGCATCAGCGGACGTCTATCTGGAGAACACCGGAGTAAACTGCAGTCGGTCCGTGCTCCGTGCGTTTTTGAATGGCACCAAGAAAGGTACACACGGCAAACGTGCGTTTACATTCCCTTGTTTTAACCAACGTTCAAATTAATTGTTGTTTTGAGTGTCCTGTTTTTTTTTTTTTTTTTTTCTCGATTACTTATATTTAAATATTGGAAACTTTTTCTTATTCACCAACGTCTCAACCAAGGCTCGAACTGTTCAGAACCAAAGAGAAGAAGAATATCGAGCCAAACCTTATTTATTATTTAATTATCACCTTACTGTTACCAACTCTACTAAAACACTCGAATATCAGGCAACGGGTGCGACGACGAAGCTTTACTCTATCTTCGAGCTAAATAGTGCTTCCATTGCTTCGCTGAAAAAGCTCAATGCAGAGCATGAAGCATTCGTGAGGCGCAATATGGCACTCCCATCCAGGGCCTCAGTTCGTAGCAGTGAACAAATTGAGTAAGAAATAACGCAAAATGTCTGACGAGACTTTCGAGAGTCAGCTGTTGCTCAAAATACTCAAGGTCAATAAATGGAACAGGTAGCATTCATAAGAACTTGAAAAACCTTCTTCCCTTTGTTTCTTAATTGAGGAAAATATTGTTAAATGTAACGCCACGAAAGTAACGGATTACTTTTGGGAGTAACGGTCGCTTACTTTCATGGGAGGGTAATTGTAATTGTAATAAATTACAATTTAGCCTCGAGTAATTGTAAATGTAATTCCTTACGATTTTTCAGTAACGTGTACAAGTCTGCTAAGTACTACCGCCTATCTATCCAAGTGTGCAGCGAAATCTGGCGCGGCCTGGCGGTAGAGATGTGAAACACACATAAAGGGAGACGAAGTGCACGAGGTTGGAGTGGCGTATGTCGTGCACTGAATGGTTGGTCCGGGTGCAGCGTGGGATACGGTAATCCCGTTACAGTCTTCGTTTTAGAGCGCAGCTCTTAGGCGCCTGTTTCCGGCTTGAGCGGCGTCGCCGTCGGCGTCGGCGTAACCGCGCGGTGCATGATGGGTAAATTTCCTCGCTAAATTTAGCGGAAAATTTTCCCCGCTAAATTTAGCGGAAATTTTTCCCGCTAAATTTAGCGGAAAATTTCCCTGCTAAATCTAGCGGACAATTTTCCCCGCTAAATTTGGCGAAAAATTTTACCCGCTAAATTTAGCGGAAAATTTCCCCGCTAAATCTAGCGGAAAATTTTACCCGCTAAATCTAGCGGAAAAAATTTCTCCGCCCCCCCCCCCCCCCCCTCGAGGTCACGTGACCCCCAGGCCACGTGACCCCCCCCCCCCCCCCAGGTCACGTGACCCCCCCCCCCCCGTGCCTTCCCCTCCTCCTCAAGAGCTGCGCTCTAATTCGGCGTTACAGGGAGTTCTAAACGGCTTTCATTTTTTTCTCTGCGTCTCCTGCCAGCGTGCTGCAGAGCCGGTGTGCGAGCGTTGGTGGAAGGGGTTCGGTCTTTGCGCGTGCCGTATAGCGCCGATAAGTCCTAGAGAAAACCGTGTCGCTTGTCCTTTCGCTGGTACCCAATGAACGATATCGAGTCTGCTTCAGCCTCTGCAACGGTGCTCGAAAGTTCCCAATCACCCCCATCCTCTGTCTGTGTGTGCGTGTGCGTGTGCGTGTGTGTGTGTGTGTGTTACTTGCGCTTGTATCATTCGCATGAAGCAACGAAATTGTCGGCCCGGCGAATATTGACCCTTAGTTTGAGTTCGAGTCTAGTTATAACACAACTCGCAAAAAAAAAAAAAAAAGAATTTTTTCAAAATTTTTTTGTGTTTAGTATGCGTCTTTTTTGTGTCCGGTGTAATATATTTGTCTCGGTATTTAAACGGTTACTTTTCTATGTATATAGTGTTTTGCTCGAAAATCACTCAAGTTATATTTTGGTCGTGCCGCAATAGACGCTTTGCAAAAATCCCAAAAGCCCGCGTGTTCAAATAACCCTGCGTATTACTTATTCAAATAAGTGAAGAGCATCACCTGTCGTGATGCGTTTACGCTGCCACAGGTATCGTATTGGTTTAGCATTGTGCGATAGTGCACCGCTGTTGACAAGGGATGCCCACAGAATGCAATAATCACAACCACAACCTGTCTCTTTCGGGATTTCACTCGTGGGTGTAATGCGTCGTAACCTACCTTCACGTCTTCGGTGACCCTGAATCAACTTATTTTGCACCGCAACCGTGGCAGGGTTCGACTGGGTTCGACAAAGCGTTGGTGTGGCAGACGACGGAGCTGGTACAAAAGAAAGGGTTGAGACAGGGACAGCTAGCAAGCTAGCCAACGTGATACCCTCTCCCCCCTTTCCGTACTCTCGTCCAGGCTTGTCCGGCTCCAGCGAGCGGTGTTGCCTCGAAAACCTGCACCTGCTCGCGTATGTCACGTGGTAGCGGGAGGAAAGACGTACCGAGGAATCCCATAATTCGTCGCGCGGCGCGCTCGAGCTTTTGGGATTGCTGCAAAGGGTCTCTTATAACAGCCGCGGATTTTCTAATTAAGGCAATGAATAACTAACTTTGTTATTGTCCCTGTCTATTATTATTATTATTATTATTATTATTATTATTATTATTATTATTATTATTATTATTATTATTATTATTATTATTATGTAGCGGGCCCGCTATACAGTGAAGAAGAAGAGGACTACTCAGGCACGCAATCGGGTGCGCGTGTTGGGGTCCCTGGACTCGAGCATTCTAATCCTACGGACGTTATTCGCAACTTTCAGCGATGGTGGTACCGCGGTGTGAGATTCGCGTTCCCTAGCTCCTGGATGATTGGCCTCATAATAAATGGGCTTGCCTACACCTTCCTGGCGTGAAAAAATAACGTAAGGCTCTAATACATCTCGTATATAGCAAAGCTAGAATTACTTACGCGTCGCAGACCCAGCCTCGTACCGCTGTTCTACGGCGATCATCCAGATGACAGCCATTTTGATAGGCACCAGTGCGCCCCCTATAGGTCGTGAAAGTTGCGAATAAAGCGGCTGTTTCAAACATGACGTCTCACGACTCCACAATGGTGACCCGGACGTGATCGACCTACTCATCCGGAGTCGTTGAACAACGTAACCATGCAAGCTAACGGTGAGCCTACACCGCTAATTGGAGTGGTCTCCCTCAAACTTCCGCCCTTTTGGCCCGCTGATCCGGCCTTGTGGTTTGCCCACGTCGAGTCCAGGGACCCCAACACGCGCACCCGATTGCGTGCCTGAGTAGTCCTCTTCTTCTTCACTGTATAGACTGAGGGCACCGACCGGGGACATTAAAGTCCTCCCACTTGTGGAACAATACAGTTTATGGAGATGAATGGACGACACGAAGTCGTGAGCTTAGACCGCCTAAAAGCTGCCCACATCGATAACAGTGCGACTTCATGCAGAACCAAGCCTGTGAAACACGTACACTGGGCAACAACTATAAACATAATTCCAATTCTAGAAGGGGGGCACCTGTAGCGGGCCGTTCTAATCCTACGGACGTTATAAAGCGGCTGTTTCAAACATGACGTCTCACGACTCCACAATTATTATTATTATTATTATTATTATTATTATTATTATTATTATTATTATTATTATTATTATTATTATTATTATTAAACAGTTATTCTGTATGCAGTGTATCGACCGCTAACGACGACTGATCTCGAGTTTCAAATTTCTAGGTTTGCACATGAACCTTTTCCGTCGTGTTGCTAGTTGTCTATGGAAAGAGTTATAAATTATTTCCACTGCGGTCCGAGTGTTGCCACTATGTGTGCTATCGGCCTGACCGGAGTCAGTAATGCCCGTGTCCCACTAGAGCGACAGACAGAAACAAACGACAGCGACAAGCCTCAAACCAGAGTCTTTTGCGATTTGAGAGGCTTTGTAGAATAAAGGAGGCTATGCTGAAACACGAGCATCATGCGCGTGAGGATATCTTTGGCAGACTTGCAATCGCTGGTGCTTACTTCACGAGCACCGAACGACTAAACGCCTGCCAAAGGTACCATCGCGAGCATGCTGCATGGGTTTGAGGCTTGTCGCTGTCTTTTGTTTCTGTCTGTCGCTCTAGTGGGACACGGGCATAAAGATAACGCGTTGCTGAGAACTGTAGAGACGTCGCACTGAAGGGCGGATAAAAGCTAGGACGAGGGTTCCCTGCCATAATCTGTGGACAAGGTCAAGAAAAAAACCTGGGTGTACTTCGGAACGGAGAGCACTTGTACTTCGTTTTTCTCGGGACCAGCTGTGGAATAGATGCGATATGGAGGCCGTTGTATCTATTTTTCTAATCGAATTAAATTGAAGTTCGTAGGTTCACTGGCCAAGGTGGAGAAGCAATTTCTACCTGACTGAGCCCCCCCCCCCCCCCCCCCCCCCCCCCCCCCCGCCCAAGTAGTTTTCAGCAAATACAGGTGCAGATACAAAAAAAAAAAAACACCTGGCACGTTTATGCATAATAAATATACGCACCTCTTTAAACACACAATAAAAATGCTAAAACATGTTGAAGAAAAAGTTATCGCAGCCTTTTCGCATTTTTTAAGGTCGATCAAAGGATTAATTGTGTAATCATTGAAAAAAAAAACTGTGAAGTCATGTTTAAAAAATAATTTCTAAACTCGAAATAAATATTTAACTCACCATAGACGCACGAAAAAAAGAAAACGCGGGACTTATAGATACGCTGGCACAGGAAAACGATAAAAATAAATATTTCAGAATAAACAACGACAAGAAAATGTATGCAGGCAGGCACCAAAGCAATAGGCATATATGTTCAGTGTGAATCTTTGAAATCACGAGAGTTTGAAACTCTGCTTCGCAAGACCTATTTCTTTGTGAATGAGCGTGTTTCTTTTTATTCCGTTCTGGTGTTTATGAAATGATAACGACAAATCGGCAAGGTGGTCCGAAATGTGGCGTATTTCTTAATTCTAGGGACTTCCTCTATTTGACGGAGTATATGCTATAAGTTTCGCAGTATTCTGTCCGGTTATCTCTGCGTGACTCGCTTACTTAGCCATGAGTTCGTGCACGTGCTTGGACTGCGGATGTGGTCGATCAAATATTTGCGGCGGGTTCCAACAGTTTACGAAGTTATTTATAAATTGGTGCCACACCCCTTTTTATTCTTCTTTCTTTCGAAGCAGCGTGTGTCAGTACCTACCCAGCCCGTTTCACTCAGGATGAGCGTAGTGCGGGTGTGTATATGTACCACCCTATCACCCACTACTGCGTGATGCACGTTGAGAAACCCCAGGCTAGCAGTCGCACTGCACTGACCAAAGTTCTCATCTACAGCGTGTAACAGTGTCGCCATACCGTCAAAACATCTTACGATCTTTGTTTTTTTCCCCCGAGTGTGTTGGCCATTTTTTTAAATTTTCTTGTTTATTTTCTTAAAAACGACTCCCCCTCTCCTTTTCTCTCTCTGTGCGAAGGGCGATATATAAACTTGCGTCGAGTCGGAGCGAGTGGGAGAGTTGCCATGGCAACAGCCGCGTACGCTCCGACAAAGCGGGGTAATGACCGGATTTATTGGAGCCGACGCAGCTGTTGCCGTAGTGCAACTCTCGCAGTCAGTGGTACTCAACGAAAGTGTGTGAATCGCCCTTTAAAGTCACGCCTATCAAGTATACGAACCTATTTCGAGCGTAAACCTACGCATTTACATGGGACATGCAGATTTGCTTTTCGTTCCCCTTGCCTTCGTGAGTATACTTGTACGAGGCCACGATCGCACTGCCCATACAAAAAGACAGCCTGCGGACACTGTGTGAGTTTTGTGGGCTTTGCCATTTTGATGATTGCGCCGCAGAACCCAGGGATCCTGGGCTCAAACCCCACCCCTGCCCGTTTCGATCTGGAGGACCATCGTGCCGGCGTGCGGTCGTGTATCACTACTGCGTGGTGCACGTTAAAGACCCCGGGTGAGCGGTTGTACCGCACTGGCTAAATTGCTCGTCTAAAGCTGAGACACCAGACGCCCACTGAGGCTGACTAACTTCCGGCTGTATAGACATACCCGCGGGCATAATTATTTATTAATGCGTCAGCATTAGTGCCCACATGACGGGGAAAAGCTGGCGGCGTCCGTCTGCGGACAAAACAGTGGAAAGGGAAGCGCGCTGCGTAGAGAGGAGGAGAGTAGGGAAGGTCAAAGACGAGAGGGTAGGTGACGTCACGAGGCGGAAGCCAATGGGCGCGCAGGAAAACGGTGAACAGCGAAAGCAGCGCCAGGCAGCGGCAAAGCAGAAAAGCGAAGGTCTCAGCGTTGGCGTTTCCAAAAGAGGGTCGTGTGTGGCGTTTCCCGAGGGTCATGCTATTGTGCTTAGCGCAGACTGGGCGCGATAATTAGCGACCGTTACTGTTCGAAAGCTCGAATTTCGGAGCTTTATAGACCATTCCATTTAGCGCTCTCTGGGCGGCACCATTTTGTTCGACAGCAGTGCCCTCTCCATACATCCGGGAAATTCAGCGGGTTCGGCGGGGTAAAACGAGAGAGAGGGCACGCGCCCGACTTCGCTAGCAGACGACAAACCGGGAGGTTGCCATTCTCCATCTTTGGGCTGTATCGGCGGGCTGTACGAAACATCGAACTCTCGCTCGTGGCTGCAGTTGTGAAGTGGTTCGCGTTCTTAGAATAGTCATGGCTACTCCAAAATCAGCCTATAGATCTCTGTTGTTCTATTTCGGTAAATGATCAACTAGCATATCTTTTTTTCCGTTACAGTTGAGTCAGCCGGCAGTACTACCCTCAACTACTGCGTGTATTGCGGCAGGAGAACACGTTTTTATTTATTATTTCAGACTTCCACTCATGGTCGCTAAAGGCCTACACCAGTACGAACTTTGTATAGTAAAAAAAGGTACAGCAACCGGATTTACTTTTCGCCGGAGAGACCGGCCAATCTGACACAGTTTTCCCTATTTTTTTTTTTTTTTTTTTTATTGGCACGCAGGTAACAGCGCAATTGGACCCTGTTAGTCTTTTTATCTATAGTAGGTTACAAGTCAAGAAGGTAGCGGCAAATGCCTCTCAAAGGGAATCAGATATCCCTCCGCCACCTCCGCATCCAATAGCTTCCCATCGTTTCCGTGACGTTGCGGCCAACGCGCGAGGAGGGTCGTGCCTTTCTGTACATATTTGCTTTATCTCTCGACTTTGACTTAGCAATGTGGAAGCCACGAGAGTGAGATTAAGTCTTCCCCCTTCCGATGGAAACAAAGACGACTTTCGGGGATTAGCTTCCCCCTCCGATTGATACAAAGGCTGCTTTCAGGGGCTCGGTTCCTTCTCCGATGAATACAAAGGTCGCTTTCTTAAAAAGTGGGGGTCGGAGATAAGTTGGCACCACTCTGTGGCCATTATCTATCCATTGAAGCGGAACAAGGAGCGTTTCCAGTGAACTCTTCTTTCGAGTTCGGAGGGATTTGAAACCGGCGCACCACGCTTGTGGGAGGAGCTTCTCCTACCTTCTTAACTTGTAACCGACTATAGCATAGTATTACACGACAACTGGCATGCCAAAATCTGCGCATCTGCGCTTGAAATTTCCAAAATGACGCGATTTTCAAACAGAGTTTGCACGCCAGCCGGATGCCAGGTACTGCCCACTCGGAGGAGCAGACGACACGCGGGGTGAGAGGGAGAGGGTATTTTTTCTTTCTATTACCCTCTCTGCTATGACCCTAATGGAACGGTCTATATAAGGTGCCGGGAAGGTTATAAAATTTCTAAAATTTCTCTACTTGCAATTTTTTTTTTTTCATCTAGAAATTTTAAATGTTCAGAGGAATTGGAATAACGGGAACTTTAATTAGATGCGTTGGGAAGAGTCTTACCGAGACGTCTGTGTCCATTAAAGTCTCTATTGCCATTCAAATTTCTCTCGACAAATCTGAAAGGACAGAAAGGTGTTTCCTGGGATTTCAGATAGAGCTTCAGGTAACTGTCTACCCTGATTATAAGCACCCAGGTGGCTTTCCAGGCTGCCCTGCGTGGCGACTGCGTTCGCGTCAGCGCACAACAGGATGTGCTTTACGTTGCCGCGAACCCGACCGAGACAGATTAGGACTCCAGTTCGCGGGTGTGGCGAAACGCTATCGGTCGTCGAGGGGATTTCCTCTTTATCCGGAGCCAGTCGAGCGAGCCCGAGGTGGAGCGAGCCCACCGAAGCGTATACGCTACAAGGCATCGTGTACGCCTCCGATACGAGTGTTTCATGGTCCCTCTGACCGAGTCTCGTGACTGAAACAAACGACAAAGAAAGAAAGAGAAACATTATCGTTACGCGACTTGATTCACGCATTTCGGAGCGAATATGCGTGAAAACGAATAGCGTATCTACATCCCTCCAACGATAGAAATTCCGTTTTCTCATTCGTAATTTTCTAGTAATCGCTCGGAACGTTCTTTGATTAGGTAACGTTCGTAAACAGCCTCCTCTTTCTCCGCCTAACGTCGTCTCACACATGGATGGCGCCAACTCGGCGATTGGGCCCGAGCTCCACGCCGAGCGTTCTTCGACGTGTTGATTGGACACGAGGTTCGGCTGAACTCTGGTCCAGTACTCGTGTACAATCTTTGCCTGCGCTCGATCTTACCGTGATGACGTCAAGATGATTCGCAACTTTCCCGACCTATAGGGGGCGCACTGGTGCCTATCAATATGGCCGTGATCTGGATGATCGTCGTAGGACAGCAGTACGAGGCTGGGTCTGCGACGCGTAAGTAATTCTAGTTTTGCTATATACGAGCAGTATTAGAGCCTTACTTAATTTTTTTCACGTCAGGAAAGTGTAGGCAAGCACCTTGATTGTGAAGTCCATCATCCAGGAGCTAGGGAGCGCGACTCTCACACCGCGGTACCACCATCGCTGAAAGTTGCGAATAGTGCACAGGATTTGTTTATTCTAGATGGTGCGGAGCAAACCCAAAGCAAGTTTATTAATGCATTACTAAATTTTTTTTTTTTTTTTTTTTTTTTTTACAGAACAGATTAGTAGAGTAAGATTAGACAGCAATGTGTTTGAGGAGCAATTATAATTACGTCGCAGAAACTCGAGGAAACTGCGTTGCATTCTTCAAGCAGCTGCGGAACGTGCCAAGTGTTTTGTGGGCTTCTGCCGTGTCTTGTGTCCGTGGTGTGTCAATTTTGAAGCGCTTGTTGGTCTGACTCGCATTAGACCCATTTAGGGGCTGCTATCTCACATGATCTGGTCGCGCCAGCGTTGACGTCATCTTGAGATGCCCTTGGAAAGCAGTAGAGATGTTTATTTTTCCGTCTCGAAACTTCCGTGTCTTTGTACGCGCGCGGGGAAGTCCGCGAGTTTATTCTCCAATGCTGAGTGTATATGACGTCATTAAGGAGCTTCGATTAACTTCGTTTTTTTTTCTTTCGCAATGTTATAAGTTTTTATTTATTTATTTGCTCGCAGGTTGTTGCAATCGAACGTTTTATTATCCTAGTACGCCACAAACCACGTCACTCACTTTTTTTTTAAATTTGTATTTGTGTCCACGTTAAATCTGGTAAAATGAAGAAATACTAGATATGTTTTCTTTTTTCTTTGATTGGAGCCATTTAGACTGTTCGAAACTTAGAATTCTCCGACACAATAAGTTCGTGTCATGAAATACGTGAATTGCCTTAACAAGGAATGTTCCACTTTTTTTTTTCTCTCTCCCCAAAATGAAAATAGTAATATGAAAATTTACAGGTTGGAACATTGGTGTTTGCTGCATACATGCGTGTAGTTTCACTGCCGTTGCACAAAGAACGCTGTTGTAATAGTCCGTGAGCATGGTGTTTGTGCCTGACACGCGTCACAACTAACGAGCTGTAATTGAGTTTTTAGTGGCGAAGGAAAAAAAAAAAAACTGTGACAAAAATGCATAACCGTTTGTGTGCCGCGTGTGAAAGTTAAAACAATTGACAGGAGCATGGTTGGAATCTGGGTAAAAATAAATAGAGCTCCAGAAGGTGAAGAGATTGAGTTTCGCGACGGATAGCCACCGCCACCAACCCAGACGTGTTGCAGCGCGCCGATGAATTTCTTGCGAATTGACACATCGCAAGTCGATAATTGGCTCTAGAGCTTTCGGTCAGCAAAAAAAGTCGATGCCAATAATCGACATTACCAATGTGTGTGGCATAAAAAAAAAAAAAAAAAAAAAAAAAAAAAAAAAATTGGGGGGGGGGGGAGGGGAGGGGGGGGAGGAGGGGGGCGGTCTTTAGCATATTTTGACAAAAGTCTCAAAACCCAGGAGGCAATTGCAAACTTTTGTTCGGCTGTACTGCGCTGAACAAGGTTTGAAAACAATAGCATAATTCGCAGAGTGACAACTTAATTCGCGGAGTGAGAGCAGGAACAGAAAACGAGCTGGCACAGGAAAAACATTCTGCTCTTTTTTCAGGCTACCATAAAGCCAAAAATCCTGACAAAGGTTATGTTAGAAAAAGAATATATAGCATGTATGCAAGAAAAGTGCAGTAATATTGGGTGTAAATTTTATATATTTTGTATGAACAGTTTTCGAGAAGAAAAAAAAAAAGGGGGTGGGGGCATTACTTTCTGAACAACCCTCGTATTTCGGCCAAATTAGTTCGTTTATACAAAGCATGAACTTGTCTGTCTCGAATTGAGACCTGAGCGAAGCTTACACGTGCAGTCAATATTTTGTCACCTGGTAATCCCCCATTAATTACCACGGAGATAACCTATCGCGATATAAAACAAGATCAGACTTAGTTGTAGCAGGTCATGGAAGGTAAAATCATTTAGTGTCGAGCAACTTGGAAACAGTTTTTCCATGTACCAACAATTACGTAACCTACATAACTAAAAAACAAAAATCAGTTTTTTTGTTTGGGGGGGGGGGGAGGGGGGGCGGGGGGGGGTTGTTGTCAAACCAAATTAGATGTGATGCGACATCATTTGGAATCCTTTGCACTTCTTATTTATTTTTTATTTATTTATTCATTTTATTTATCAATACTGTTCACCCTGTTCAGGGCGACCAAAAAGTGAAGGAAAAATACGAAAAAAAAAAAATCTCATTTCATACACCAAGAATTTTAGCACAACCACGCGAGTGCAAGTTGTGAAATTAGACTTAATACACTTTCTAGAAATATTTAAAAGAAAGTCGCAAGACATTCAATGCTATGGCACAATGCAAGTTCGCCTCTCCAGCCTTTCCTCGAAGGCGGCAACATTTTCTACTTTCGCAATATCACCCGGTAGCTCGTTCCATTCTTGAACAGTTCTAACAACTAAAGATAAGTTGTTTACACGTTGGTTTTACAATGCTGTATAGTACACCTCCGCATGAGCGGAGTTAGTAAGCGTGGTAACATTTACGGGGAGGGGAGAATATTAAACTGGTTTTGAGAAAGCTTGGAAAAAAGTTTTAAGTCGGGTAATTTCTTTACGGCATGACATTGACGGGAGTTTTAGTTCCTGTAACATAAGCAGCTGACTCAGTTCGATCGTACCTTGAAAGAATAAAACGTGCATGCATTCTTTGCTGTTTTTTTTTTTTTCTTTTCTTCATAACCTCGCAATACACATGATGAATGTGAGGTCCGTCGTGTTCGGCGCTCTCGGTCTGCCTTTGTGCAGCGCCGTTTTCGCGCCATTTCTTCGTGAATTAAATTACTACACCAATTCGTTTTTTTTTTATTTCTTTGTTTAGCGAGAAAGCGCTTTCCGCTAAATTTTCCGGGGAAATTGAATTGGTTTACACCGATGCGGGTTTTTGCGCTATATTTAACTATCGAGTCGCGACGGACGAACACACGCGATGGTGTAGTAACGCATTGCGATGGTGAGCTCTACGGGCGAGAGCGGTTCAGCATAATATGTATATGCTGAAGCACCGCCTACCTTGCACTAACTACAAAAAAAAAAAATGCTAACAAAAAAGAAATGGGCAGATTGAGCGTTTTAGCTCTCTGTGTAATAGAGCTACCGCTCAGCCGTAAATGGGAACACAACTATTTATACTTTCATTTCTTAACAATTTTTTTGCCGCCTTCATTTAACCTAATTCTCTCCCCCCCCCCCCCAAAAAAAAAAAAAAAAAAAAAAAATTAACTGATCTTTGTTGTTGTGCTGGTACTGTAGTGACAGTGGCACCAGAAGTGGCACATGAGGCATTGAGACGCTCTTGGGGCCGTTTCCCCTTACGTCCGAACGCAGCGGACGCTACAAGCTGAACCGATTGCGGTGGAAATGATTAAGGACGAGGAAAAGCGCGTCGAGGAACTGCTTTGTCGCGGGGCAAGCTTCTTTGAGGCTTCTTTAGAACGACGCGCGCGCGCCCGACGGAAAGGATTCCGCCTTTCGCTTGCCATTCTTATTTTTCTTCGGATGCGGTGCGCGCGATTTTTTTCCGCGCTTCGGGGGAGAGAACGCGTATGATGCGTTCAATGAACGGTATGTACGGCTCGTAAATAAGGTTTATGGCGGCCTATATGCGAACGATATGCGTCTGAGCCGTAGAGAGCTTTGCCCGAATAAAATGATTTGTTTCTGTGTTATTTTTTTCTTCTTCTTTCCTTTCTTTTATGTGGTGTCCGTATCTGTGTGTCTGGGTAAGGTTGCCGGTTGGACAATTTTTTTCCGTCCGCTGCGGTGAGAAAGAAAAAAAAAAACACGGTACCTTGGGCTCGATAGCGGTGGGAACAACCACGGTGCTTTTCAAGTCCCTGTTGTTGTTGTGTTTGTAGAGAAAGACAGACGAAAAGCGACTACGTCTGACGAATTCCAAAATCGAACTTGTTTTGGCTTTTTAATTGCACGCGATCTTCTTCTTTTCCCAGTAGCTATCGCCACAGAGCCCCCCCCCCCCCCCCCCCCCCCCCCCTCCCTCTTTGGAGACGGAGTCGTCCCAGTGAACTGTCCTGGAGTGTTTGATGCGGGTCGCGGGTGCTACTGTGGAGCTCCAGGTAGCTTGCACGCTGGGAAGATCAAACACCCCAGGACAGTTCACTGGGACGACTCCATTTCGGTTAAAAAAAGACAAAGAACATGTGGCGATAGCCGCTGGGAAAAGAAGAAGAAGATCACGTCCGGGTCACCAATGTAGAGAAAGACAGACGAAAAGCGACTACGTCTGACTACAGTGTTCTAGAGGGTGTAGTGGCAAGAGCAGCGGCCGCTTACAATGGGCCGCGTGAAGATGGTCAACGTAGATGCCGCGAGTGGCGCTGGAGTTCCGTGCCCTAGGAGAATTTGTGGCAGATGGCAGATGTGCGATGAGCGAAGAAGACGACGAAGCTGAGGCGGTACGCTTCTCCCGAACGTAGCACCGTAGCACTTTTCTTTGTGGTGTAGTGATGGGGAGTCTTCCCCGTTCCGTTACCGTCTCGGTCATAAATGCAAGGAAAAAGACGAACGCACACACTGCTTCGCGCCGGGATACAAGTCGGGCTACCCGGTCAACAAGGGCAGCCACCAGCGATCGTAAGCCGTCGCTGTTTCGTGCGCCAAAGGAGGAGTCGCGCAGACTACAGTGGGAAAAAAAAAAAAAAATCTTAATCGAGAAGATAAACGCCTCGCCGAGACATCACCGGTGTGCGAGAGACATTTTGAACCGCGCCTTATCCTTCGGGACTATGTGCACATCGTCAATGGCGAATAGGTTAGGATTCTATGCCGCAATATATTATGACTATTTTGTAATCTTTTTGCGTACTATGTTGCTGGATATCTGTCATGTGCTTGCTGTGTATGTCGATGAAGTGTATTACCACTTTTGAGAAGTCATAAAGCAGTGAGTTGAGAATAATTTTTTTTTTTCATATTGGGTTGTTGAAGTTTGTTTTTATATCGTATTTTAATGCTTCATGTACTGCCAATCGAGGTATTTTTTCTTTATAGACTGCCTTCCACAAAAAAAAAAACAATTTGTTATATGTTAGCCAGTTGCTGTGGCACCTTGGCCGTTCCCAAACGCGCTCCGCCTTGCACTTTACACAACGCTGGTCACCACATCAGCAACACGATGACAAAAAACAATACACCAGTTTATTGTTCCTCTCACCATTAAAAAAGTGAGAGATTTATTGAGATTTATGAGGTTTCCTTCGCAGCTGTTAAGCGTGCAGCCCAAGTGATAGCGTTGCTAAACGACCTGTCAGTACTGGGAAGGAGGGGGGGGGGGGGGGGTCGATATTGATCAAATGATCTCCATCAAAAACACGCGAATAATAAAAGTAGAGGATAGCACACACTCTAGAGGCATTAGTGCCAAGGCAAACCTACAATTTTTCACATTCACTTGTTCTGCGTCGCGAAAAGCTCCAGTCGAACCACAGTAGTACACGCCGAGCAGCGCCGACGACGAGGCTGACGGGGGCACGTTCCTGTAGCAATATCTATACTCCGTTTCATACTAAAGGCCCGTTCACACTCTTGCGACCTCTTAAACCTGGGTTTCTTAAAACTTCTTAAACCAGAGGACACACTGTCGCCATCTATTGGGTAGCAGTGTAAACTCGGCAGTCCGGCATATTTTTTTTATTTCTCTCGCGCATTATCCTTTCTTTCTTGGCTCAAAAAACGTTTGTCAATGTTATAAACGAGCCTTTCTATGGGTATTACGCACATTTGACCTCGGAAATCCCGCAAAACCTTCGCTCTCGTGAAATGCAGTCCCAGGGTCACCGCATAGATGGCGCAACAATGTCAGTGTGTTCCCTCGTTTTAAAAATATTTAAGAAGTTTTAAGAGATCTCGTCTCTCTCAGTCGTACTCGGTCGCAAGAGTGTGAACGGGCCTTTAGCGTGCAACGCTGTCAAAGCTACTGGCGCGAGCGCGGGGCTTGATCTCGTTGATCATTTGCACGCGTTCTCGCGCAAACAAAACCATAGATGAAGCCACGCGCTCTCGCCAGTAGCTTTGACAGCGTTGCACGCTAAGTATGAAACAGAGTATAGGAAGGACGAGACGAGGCCATGTCCGCCAACGTTAATGTCCGCTGGGCTCTAGACATGAAGCGCGTGTGTCGCCGGCGCTTCGTTCCTTTTTGTTCAAGCCTCTTGCCACAGTTCCTATACTTCGTTTCACCTTATGTGCGAGCGAAGGCAAACTGGAAGCGCGAGCACGGAAGCTCCGTGCGTTCAGGCTTTGCTCGAGCGCGCGAGCTGGGGAGAAATGCAAAAAGCGCTGGTCTCGCGCTTCTAGCTTTGGCTTCGCTCGCAGATAAAGTGAAACGAAGTATAGGGCACAAAACAGCAGCGATACGGTGTCGTCTACGCGCAAAATCGCCACGCGGTGGCCGCCGCTCTTGCCACTACAACTCTCTAGAACACTGTAGTCTGACGAATTCCAAAATCGAACTTGTTCTGGCTTTTTAATTGAACGCGATCTTCTTCTTTTCGCAGTGGCTATCGCCACATGTTCTTTGTCTTTTTTTTAATCAAAATGGGTTTTATCGGTTGTTTTCTATGATTATTTGTAAAAATATGCACTTAAATATGTAAAAACAAGATAACGAGAAAGAAGTATGGTTTGTACGGGACACATTGTGTGCTTCCTGTGTTTTGTCAGCATAATCCAAGCTTGTGTATTTTCCTTTTTTTTCTGCAACACTCCTTGGCCAAAACAATTTAACGCGGTCGACCTCGATGTCGGCCAGCAGGCGCTGTTTGGGATTTAAATTGTATCGTTTTTTTTTTGTTTTTTCTCGTCAGGCTCGGCTAAGATTTCGAGGAGCTGATTGGGGAGATTTTAGTAGACCGTCATGAAATACCTTGCCGAGCTGCCCGTAATCGGATGGAGGCTTATCGCGGAGAAGGCGCCGTTTAACTGCCTGCGGTTTGGGTTGCACGTCACTAGATCCCCCGGTGCTCTAAATGAATCCGCAGACCTTCGCTGGGGAGCGCCAGATGCCCTTCGTGCGTTTGGCACGTAAACCCACCAATTTTTTTAATAATTTGTTTTGTTTGCTTTGTTAGTTTGGAACATGCGTACGCTTTGTGCAGTTATCGCGGCCGCAAGAACGACCCAAGACGTGCGAATATCGCGTCGAATCGAATAGTGCTATGTCATCTCTAGCTTTATCACCGGGAAGAGAACTCTGAAGGCTAGAACTGTGCACTTTGAAGGCTAGAACTTATGCAGCGCTATTCGATTCGGAGAAATATTCGCGCAGTCCTATTCACTGGACGCAATATTTGAGGGTGATGTTTAGCGCGCATGCTCAGATCGAGCTCACATGAATAGCCTGCTAAGACGGGCAATCTTGATGGTGCGGAATGTTGCGAAATAACTGCGAAAGATCTCCGCCAGCACGCGCTCATTAGCCGCGCACACAGACAGCTTTCCGCAGTTCTTTTGCAACGTGCATTCCGCACCATTAAGATTGCCGGTCTTAGCAGGCTATTCATGTGAGCTCGCTCTGAGGACGCGCTCTAAACAGTGCCCTCGAATATGGCGTCTATACTTCGTTTCACTTTATCTGCGAGCGAAGCCAAAGCTAGAAGCGCGAGACCAGCGCTTTTTGCATTTCTCCCCAGCTCGCGCGCTCGAGCAAAGCCTGAACGCACGGAGCGTCCGTGCTCGCGCTTCCAGTTTTGCCTTCGCTCGCACATAAGGTGAAACGAAGTATAGTGAACGTTGTTACTTGAAGAAAAAAAAAAAAAAAAAAAGGCAAGTTTTGCGCATTGTTCATCCGCCGCGTGAAGTAGTTCTTACAAGATTTGGTTGTGGAGGAAGAAGGTATGCCTTTGGCGTTTGAAACGTGTACTTCTTGATAAGATGGCATATGTCTAATCTAAAATGCACATACATATCTCTTAATTGTCCTCATTAAGGAGGAAACTAGTAATGCTCCGCGAAAAGCCAAACTTACTTTCTTTTTTTTTTCTTTTTTTGTAATTGCTTAGATGAGTTGACACTGCGCATGGTGCGATACTTTAAACGGCGAATCATTGTCGCGTGTCCAGTTCTACATGCCACCACCGCCTGGCCGCGACATCAGTCTACAGGTCGGCCGCATCCGTGTTGCCAGACCGGATTTCGAAAAGTCACGGACGGTGACAAAATTGGTTCGGCAGCTTTTTACCCTCGAGAGGCCCGCAGTTCTTCGGAAGATCAGAGAGGGATTCGATGACGCACACACTGGACGGACGGCCGAAGTGGGAATATCTCATTCGACTTTAAAAACAAACTCGTTTAAATTTAGCCGCGAGCTCGCTGGAGAGCCGTGCGCTGACCCGAGCGAAGCCGACGGAGCGCACCTACCGCAGTGGCAAGGGTTTCGATCAGTTTTTTTTTTTTTTTTTCGCCCCTCATATTAGGTTTGCTTTCACCCCAATTATTTTGGGCGAATTCCTCGACGCCGCACGTTACGTCAGTCAGTAACTAACGTCATATCTTCGGTGGACCCGTGTAGCAACTAAATGTAGCGTGTAAAATGTACAGCGACTGTTTTTCTCAAGGACTTGCTACGAGACTAGGGGAAGGAAGCTCTCCTTCTGAATGTTTCGCGGAAGCAAAAGAGGGAAAAAAAATTAAATATAAATAGAACGGCCGCTAGTTTCGAAACACGGAAAGACGGAGGCACACGAATGGTCAGGTGATTACAGCTGACGATCAATGGCGACTGCGGCAAGACAAATGCAAAACAAAAACTGACGGAAACAATAAAAAAAAAAGAAGTGATAACCGTAGCATTATATATGCGGAACGTATATGCCGAAGGACTTGATATAAATGTGTGGTTTTCGCTTAAGTTCGAACCAGCCGGTTGCTTGATCTGAACTCGCGTCCACGGTGCCTTTTTATTGTTATTATTTTATTTTTATTTATTTATTTATTTTTTTTTTTTTGGGGGGGGGGGGGGTGAAGGAGAGGATCTAGTGCAGTGGCTGGATAGAACTTTCCTGGTAGACGTTTCGAAGCCCGACCATGCGCACGTGAACAACTTGCTTCGCAACGAGGAAAAGTATGGTTGAAAGCTGGTGGATAAATATAAACATAGCAACAGAGTTAGGCTTATCCTAAGGACGAACAGTTTGCTTACGAGCGCAAAGAGCAAGTCAAGTGTACTTGTGTGTTCTATGGGAATCTGAGTGCGTTCGAGTAACTTTCTGTGCTTTTGCGGAAACACGTAGACTTCCATAGAAATTTCGCGTTTTACGTGTGTGTTTTCCTTTTCTCGGTAGGATGTCAGTGATATCTGTTCTTTTCCTTTTGACCTTAAGGTCAGACTGTTAAAGCCTAATGAAAGACGAGGTATTAAAAAAAAAAAAACGAAAATTGATGGAGCGTTATTTTTTTTATTTTCCCTATTATTAGGAGAAACCATTAGCGCGGACGAACCAAGTAGTCGCAAACTGCCGATCGAAGAAAAATCCCTCCCGTTTTACCGACTTCGCCGCGTTATCTGTTATTATCACGTCCCTCTCGAAGCGAGTGCCGCAGAGGCATCTCATTTCGAGGAAAACCGGTGTCGACTATATAATAACGCCGACGGCGGCGATCGCTTGCGCGGCCGTCTGCAAACTGCTCCGCGAGTGGCTTCGACCTGCTACAT